>WYDI02017225.1:0-47826 GCA_009867235.2 Psittacus erithacus
ATTGTATTCTCTTCCCTTGTTATTTCCCTTATCATTGTCATTATTGGTGGTAGCAGCAGTGATTTGTGTTATACCTTGGTTGCTGGACTGTTCTTATCTCAGCCTGTGGGAGTTGCATTCTTTCTATTCTCCTCCCCATCCCCCCGGGAGTAGGGGGGGAAGGAAGGACAGGTTGTGGGAGGGGAAAACGAGCAGGCTACATGTTTTTTCTAATTTATGACTAAGCTTAAGCCACGACACTTTATAAGCTATAATAACAGTCTAGTGGAAACTTTTCCAAGGTTGAGCACTACTGCTTCATATGTGCCTTTTTGATTGCATGTCCTGAATTTATACTCTAATGGACAATGGCAGAAGAGGAAAAAATGGAGTAACAGAGATTCAGTATTGCAAATTTAACTTATTTCACTTCACTGCTTTTGATCTTTTCCTCAGCCGTCATCTCTGAAACATTGTTATGGCTAACATTAATTTTCAATGAAAAAAGTTGATTTTGACCCCTCATAGCTACAGTGAAAGTGTGAGCTGTGAGCAAAAAGCTGCAAGGCACATTCCTCTTAAAAAACAACAACAAAACCCCCACCAGACTGCAAAACATATTTTTCTTTAACCTTTCTCCTCTTAAACCCATGTCATGATTTTGAAACACATGATTCCTTGTGGCTGAAATCATTAGATTAAAAATACTGTGTGTGTCAGCAGGTAAAGAGGTATCACTTCTAACGGTCAGGTCTGTTCTGCAGGGGTGTTGTCATACTATTGATTTCTTTTGAAGTCTGCATCTTTACTATTGACTTTCCTAGCAGCTGAGATATTTCCCGTATTTTTCGCATCAGTCCTGCTGGGATCTGGAGCTGAAGCACAAGCGCTTGCCCTTTCTATTTGTATTGCTACTGTTTTATAGCAGCTAAACAGCTTAGTTGAATGATTTCTGTAGAAACTATATAAAAGGACATTTTGAAACTCAAAACTCAGTTTTCAATTAAATGCTATGTGAGTGTTCAGAAAATGTCTGCTATATTGGGAAAATGTAGTCTTTTGGTCAAAATGTTTAAATTCAAAATCTTAAATAGTTAAACCAAAAAACTGTATTGCCCTGAGTGCAGAGCCTCTAACCTGTCTTTCTCTTGTCCAGGATGCATCTCCATCTCTTGCTGCATCTCCAGTAACTGCTCCTCTTCTCATAAGTACCTGATAGATCATATCCTTTCCAGAGAAGTACTAATGGTGCATCATAGAAAATGCATTATCCTCAAGATGCTTCATTTACAAAGGCATTTGAAGCATTTCAGCTACAAGCCCCATGAGGTACCATGAAAGAGCTCGATATCCTTCCTAGTATTTTCTGTAATGGTTCCACTGTGTACACTAATCCTTCCAAGTAGGGGCTTTCAGTTCTGGGATTTTCTTTCTCATTCTATTGATCTGACAAAGTTTTTTTTTAAGCTTCCTTGACATATTGTAAACCTTATCTACTCATTCAGGCTTTTGCTGTAGGCCAGGAGCTTGAGAAGGTTGAATTTAATTTTACAGGTGAGAGGGAATGTATTTGAGCTGGTTCTTAGTCAATTTCATGTCTTGTTAATTGATGTTTTATCATTCTTGTACATGCATCCAGAAGGAATCCACATTGGAACCCTTTTTCATGGTGTGTAAAATAAATAAAATGACATAAAGTTCATGCCTCTCACCGGTGGAGTCTTCTGTAAAAAATCATGTGTATTCTTCAGGGGTCACTAATTGTTCCAGAAGTCTGGTAGGGATCCCAGGAGAGACCTCACCTTGTCAGATACATCAGGTGTTAGTTTTTCCTTGGACGCATACCTTATGTATATGAATCTATGTGCAGTATTTGACATTTTCTAGTGCCATCTTGGATGTGCAGAAGCAGATCTGTGAGCGAGAGTTTATGAACATTTGTTTTGGAAATGGCAAAATGTCATTCCATGGCTTTCTTAAGAAAAGAAATAGTGAGTGGTAAGAGAGCGCAGAGTTGGTTACAGAGCATATGTTCTGAAGTAGCTGAAATTTCTCCTCCGTGGTAGCAGTAGTACTACAAAGTTATGGGTTTGCCATAGCCACACATTTTAATTAGTGGGACTTTATTTGATCTGAACCTACTAATCATAAAAAAGTCAGGTGGCCGTAGATATGGTATAAAGAAATTAACCCTCTAATGCTGATAGAAGTAACTACCTGCTAGACACAGTCTCCATCCTCCTAAATGACATTCAGTTCATATCATGTATATGAATACGTTAAGATACCTCTCAGGTATTTTAAGGCCAAAGACGCCATTACAATTGGTGATTTATGCTGTCAGTAAGCATAAGCATTTCAGTAAGCTTACCACATCCCTTTCAGAAGCATTTTAGACAATTGCTGCTTATTATGACTTGTTCTTACTATTACTGAATCACTTATAATGTGGGGATGAGTAGAAACTTAGTATGGTCCTTTTCCTTGAAAGATTTCCTTAAGGGATCATTCATAGTGTGCACACGGTGTCATTTAGTAAAGGTGCAGTTTAAGCTGATATTAAACTCAGCTTCTCTTTTTAACTGGAAAGCTGAGAAAAGAATTTACACGGATTTTGCATGTAACTGAGGTTTTTATTTCCACTGCGTATTTTCTCCATTTTCAACTCAGTTTTTTCTGTTTTATTTACTGGAACATATTTGTCTAGTCAAATCTCAGCCTGGGTCTGGAAACCTCTTGCTGAATCCCCAAAGAGCTGATTGGTGTGAAGATGCTTTTGTTTGAATAAGCACCATGTGTAAAATAAATCTTTCGGTTGTAGTTTCCCTTCTGTGATTCCAGTTCATGACCAGCACAGCCTCCTATTGTGCACATTGTGGATATTTCTGAGAATTTTTACAAAAATACCTTTCATTTGAATGTATCCAGGGCTGGTCATTTTTGATCTATTTCTCCTTTTCCTCTATGTTGTTCCTGTCTTCTGATTTTACTCCTCAAGTTCCTTGCTTTCTTTCCCATGTTGATAGAGGCTCCTCATGAATTTCTATTTCTTTTACATTCTTTCCTTCCCTCCCTGAGTTCCTTTTTTGCTCTTTAGTTCTTTGATTGCTGCTGGAGGCTAAGGTTATAATTTAATCAGCCCGTCTGCTCTGCTGCCTAAAAAAATCCACCTTCCTCAACACTAAATAATTCTCCAGCTTGCCTGCCTGTCTTTCAGCTTACTCTATTATTATTATTCTGGAGTCTTGTCCTGCTGGTACAGTGTCCTCTCACCATTCACTGTAAACACCTTCTTTCCCCTGACCTCCCTGCCTTCCTTGCTTCATACCTTACACTTCTGGGCTGCATGTGACGCAATGGAGTGGGATGTCTGCTGTTAGGGATTGCCAAGAGATGATCAACCCCAGGGCCATCTCTTCAGCAGTTGTGTAGACAGTAATACCTTCTCTGCATTTCCTCTGTCACTACCTGTAATTTGAAAGTCAGAATTCTCATTTAAAACCTCAAGCCCTTGCAGAATGATAGCTATAGTAAATCAGATGTTGTCTTGTTTTAATGAAATGTAAATGAGAGCCAGTAGAGGGCTAAAAACAACACAGGAGATTGTATGAGCATGAGCAACGAAGGACCATCTGAGGAGGGGGTCTGGGCTGCCTGAAAGATTATTGCAGTTATGGCTTGATTGAGCCTTTGATCATACACCTTAATGGATTTTTTTTATGGTGAATCACCACACAGTATGCTTGTTTCAGGAATGAGGTTAGGGAGGCTTTTATAAATATTTTTACAGCTAAGGGCAACAGGTCAGTGTTCAATTCCCGAGTCTGATATAGATAACTTTTAGGGTGCTCAGCTACTCTTTTAAAATCTTTATACCTTAGTTCTGTAAAATAGCAATGGCAATAATCCTTTTGCTGACCTTGTCCATTTAGACTGTGAACCTTAGGAGCTGTCTGATTGAACAGCACCTGGGCAGCAGACCTCCTAGTGCAGAAACTGCACACAACCTTGGATCCAGAATCCAAATGCTTCTTTTGGTTTGTGACTTCATAGTGTGATAAATCAAAATCTCTAGTTCTGCGCTAGAGGTTCTCATGCTTTGCAGCTTAGCTGGAACTCAGATTGGGTTTTTAATCTTGCAATTAAGACTCACCTGAAGTCCTTGTGCCACAAGTAACTTCACTGATATACACAGGACAATACTGGAGAGCAAGGACTTGAAAGGAAATACGAAAGATTGAAGTCCAGGATGTGATAACCCTCAAGCAATTTTGTACTCTTGCAATTCAAAGTTGCATCTTCTATCCCCATTTTTTTATAATGAAACATAATTATCTACCTGTACCTCTATATCTCTGCTTACCGTCCTAAGGAGAGGCACTGCTGATGCATTAATAAAAAGTACCTTCAGCCCAGAAGCAATAAGGAAACTAAAACTGAGAGATCATTGCACATCATAGAGAACATGTTAAAATTCATGAGCCCAGAGGTTATACAACTTGCAGAAATAACAGATAAGAATTAGGAGGAGTCACCATATCTCTGCTATGAACAGATTTGGAAGTCTCAGAAGAATTTCCAATATCAAGAGTTTCATGTTTGCAAAAACGCGCCTGGCTGTCTGGTTGCCACAACAGTAAGGACAAAACTTCAAAAGTATGAAGCACAAATTCAGGCACTGCCTAGGGAAACTGATTGGCATGGACAATGTACGCAGTCTGGTCCTCTTTCACATTTCACTTCGTATGACCTAGCTTCTTCTCTAGAATTACAGCTGCAGTTCATTCAAAGTGCAGAAGAGAGATAAAAGTGCGGTTTGTTTCAACCAAGGTTTCAGCAAAAAATTCTGTATCCATCCTCTACAGCTTCAGGGAATAAAAAAACATTTCATAATTCCCAGTTTTTAGTGTGGGTATTACATTTTATCTTTCCAGTGCTCCTCATGCTTTATGCAGCAAAAAAAGGCATCCTTTCACTGTAGTTGTCCCAGCCGTATTAGGACACCAGCCTCTTTGTCTACCGCTATTCAGAAAATCAATCTTTTTCTTGCCAATATTTAGGATACAATTTTATTATTTCTCAAATAATCACCAAGCCTTTGTATGAGAAAATCTGAGCTCACACAGAAGTATGTTCTCTTTCACATATTTATGTAACCCACTGACTGTGTGTAAGACCTACTCTAGTATTACCAGTTCTTATATCAGGTTCAATGTCTGGCTTTTGCTTTTGAGTGTTGTGCTTCTAGCTCTTGAGGTTGTTAGTTCAGATATTTGTTTTTAATGCTATATAAGATGATGCACCACAAATTTGCACACACACATTTGGTTTTGCATACATGTAAATAACTTTTTCCTCTAGGCAGATGTTAGAGAATAAAGAACATACTATATTAAGGCATATGCCCTCCTTTTACATAGGTACACAGATGCACATAGCCCTCCATACATATACTCTACTATTGTTAATGTGTTCAAGAAGAAAAGTCTTTGTGCCATTCACTACTACTTGGTACCTCTTGATATTTGTTAACCTTTTGTAAAACCTCAGATCCTCAAAGGCAAAAAATCTCAGGCAAAAAAGAGTAGAGATGGAGGTTTTTCTTTAAAGATAATAATAAAAAGCTACCTTGGAAGAAGATAGCATGAGTATTTCTTATTTCTTTCTCTCTCATTTTCTTTGCAAGACTCATCCAAAACTGAACCACTGATGGGTAAGTTAACATGGGTAGGAATGGGTCTTAAAATGGACTAAATATCAATTTGAAGTTAACAGCTTAGGAATCAGCCAAATCCACAGAGATTACTGAAACAAACATCAAAAGACACATTTCAGGACAGATAGTGCTAGGAATTAAAAAGGGAATTTGGTATTGATTGTGGGCTGCTTTATGTGGCAGTCCCATTACTGTTCTAGTCTGAGTAGTTTGAGATTTTCCTTACACTGTTTTCCTCGTGTGTTGTATCTTTATGGACCATTTATTGCTCCTTCCTACTTCTGTATAAAAAATGTTGCTATTTTCCAGTGGGTAGAATAGAGTGGAGAATTGCTGGAAACTCTCCAGAGAAATCCTGATCATCCCAACCAGTAAACTCAATTGCAAAAAAACCCAAATCAATGGTTTTTGAGAATTTATCCTAGATGAAATATGAAATACTTTCATATGCTACAGCATGAAGTTCTCAGAGCTGATGAGTGAGGTAGCTGATTAAGCTTCAAAGTCAATGGACAAGCATCAGGCATTGGCATTTTGGGAGTTTCATTTGCTCAGTACTGCGTGTTTTAGGTGACTAATAGATCTTGCAGTAGTGGCACCAGAGAAGAAAGAGTGATGAATCTTCTTCCTAGGTTCCAAAACGCAGAAAACAGAAGGGAGAAGATTTTTGGAAAGGGGCTGCTATCTGGGTAGGAAGTTCTGTAAAACTTGTCGTGTGCATTTTGGGTAACAGACATCAATTTTGCATCATTTCCATCTGTTGTGGTAAATGTAGAAATAATTTTCTAAAGGTCATCATGCTGGCCATGCTAATCAGGAACAGACTGAAAAACAACGTAGAAGGAGGGAAAAGATCAAAGAGGCATTTTTTGGCACAAAATTAAGTTATTAAGAAAAATGTATATGAACAAAGAGAATTGAAAACACTGGAGTATGTTACTGTCTCTTCTCCAGTACTGGGAACTTTAGTAACAAACAAAACTAATTTTTCATTTATAACCCCAAATTTGTTTTGGTGTGTATTACTGAAATCTAGTAAGAGTGTTTACTTGCTGAAATTATGAAAGTCAATATTTATAGCTAGTTCAGGAAGGCTTAAACTGTCAAGCCTACTTTCTCAAGAATATCATCATCTGTGCCATTGACAGCTTTGAGAATGATCTTCTACATTTACAGATCATACTAAAATATTCAAAGAACAAGGTGGACATTTGTTGCTGCCATCAACTACCAATCACCAAAGCCCAACAACATAAACACTTCCTTAAAGATCCCTCTGTAAGGCATATGGGGTGGAAATTTTTGTGGGGAAACTGGCATATTCACACTGATAGCACTAATGTATCTTTTATATTTCACAATAATTATATTGTGTTCAACACCAGGGAATTCTGTATTATGCTTTACATCAACAGGCAAAGACAAACTGATCTGGGAACTGTGAGTGAGGTGTGCATGATCATGTCTTCAATGCAAATAGAATGAATTCAGAATCATTTATATTTATACCTTGTGCTTTAAAAAGGTCAGATTCTCAAAGCCAGAAACACTTATGAGATAAATTTGCAAAGAGAAAGCATTTAAATGAAAAAAATGTAAAAATTAATTGGGACTTGTTCATGAACATTTTACTAAATGCCAAAATGTCACAGCCACATGCTTTGAGGGAAACATAATGTTGTTCAAAGAAACCTGCAACTCTGCTTAGAATGAAAAAGAAAATAGCCAAATCTGAATGTGTGTGTGTGTGATATATGTATATATAAGGGATAGGTAGAAGCAAAAAGACACATGTAGACATTTGCACAGGAGATATAAAGATAGTACATTTTTATATTTTATTTAAGTATGTCAAAAGCATAAGAAACAACAATAGCATTGTTGTATTACTGGCACTTCTCAATAATACTGGAATAGAGCTTAGTAAGGTTTTCTGTTCCAGGTGTCAGAGTCAATGAATATAAACATCAGATGATGATCACAATGAAGAAATAATTTCAACTTGAAAAAAAATCTAAGATAATGTCAAACAGAACTTTCAAAATCAGCAGATACAGAGATCTTGCAGCTAAGAAAAAGAAAAGCAGTTTTCAATGACCATTAATATTGATTAGTTCTAAGAAGGCAAAGCGTATCCCAGAGAACTTGAATAAAATCACAATACCAATATTTGAAAGAAGAAAACAGGATTATTTAGGTAATTACAATTTTGCCAGCCCACCATCAATTGTGGGCAAAATAAAGGCATGTCTGAGACATGACTCCAGTTATAAGAATTAATGAATGGGGGAATAACAAATGACAATCAACATGTTTTTTTACGAAAAAGGGTGTTTTTAACTGAATTTATACTATTTTTTCAAAATTAAATTTCATTACTTTTTATCAATGTAATATTGTTGATATAATAGACTTCTCAGACACTTGGAATGATACGCACATGATGTATTGATTTGTAAGCTAGAGTGATACAAAATCAATGGGGCACACATTGAATTCACTGGAACCGTGTTAAAAATGGATCTCAAACTAATTACAAAAAGAGATTTTTTTGTCAAATGTCTGTGTTTCTCACAAGAAACCTGCACTATTCAACAAACATATCAACAACTTGGAAATAAAAAATAGAATGTAATTATAGTGTAAGTCTATAAATAACACAGGCTTGGGGGAGAGCGGAAGGGAGCAGATTGCTGGCATCTGAAGATAGCAAGCAAATAGCATGTGTTTTGGCTGAGCCAGATATAAGTTTATATGTCTGAAAAATAAAAATATAGATTATGCACATAGCATGGAAAACCTCTTAAGACAGTTGCAGAGAAGTCATGGGGGTCATAACCTTTCTGCTCCCTGGAAAGCAGGGTTGAAAAAGTTAGCGTAATCTTGGAATGCTTAAATGTGAGAGAACTCAGTAGGAGTAGTGAGGTTAAATTAATTTTGCATTTGGCACTGTTGAGATTGCTGCTGGAATACTATTTGGTTCTGGTGTCTACACTTCAGATGGATATTGATGAATTGGAAGGGATTCAGAGAAGAGCCACATGAATGGTTACGGGTTTGGGAAATGTGCTTTGTTGTGAAATACTGAAGCAACTCTATTTAGTTATCAAAGAAGGCTTAGGGGATGACCTGATTGCAGTCTAAATATATCTGCAGCAGGAAGGGAAAGAGCAGAAGGAATAAATTTTATAAGGCTCTGCAATATAACAAATAAAGGTGAAACAATGCCTGGTAGTTAAAAAAAGTCACATTCCAACTAAAAATTAAGTGTGAATTTGAATAGTGAGCAAACTAACCACTGCAAAAACTTGCTAAGGACTGCAATAGATTTCCTATCATCAGAAGTTTTAAATTCAACATTGGATTTATCTTTCCTTTCCTAAAAATTAAAAAAGAAAAAAAAACAAAACCAAGCCAAAAGCAAGACAAGAGAAAAGCACTCTGGTTCATGGATTTGGAATCAAAATGGGTCTTGTGAAGACCTATGCTTTGTGTTACGCATGCCATGCTAGACAATCACTGGGGTCCTTTCTGCCCTTAAAAAAAAAAAACCCTATGAATCTTTTTCTCTGTACTGACTTCAGGGGATAAAGCTCAGCCAAGAGAAATAGAGCCAGAATATAAAGTAAAACCCTCTAGCAGTGACTTACAATAATTTCTGGAATGGTCTCCCAAGAGCAGAAGGCAGGGAGGGGGCACTTACTAGCTTATTTAAAAGGAAGGTGGTAAATACAAAGGAAGAAATATCTCAACATTGAGGCTGCAAGCAGGGTAATAAGCTCAGGCATATTTTCATACTCTGGTTTTTATGCTGTTGAGCATTTAACAGCCACAGGTGGAAATGAAACAGTGTCTTGAAAATCTGCTTTACTCTGCAAAGCTGTCAATCCCAGATGTTTGTCTGTCGTGACAGGAGAAAGGAAGCCCACCTCTCCGGGCTCTAGTGGTGATCACCATTCTCATCACTACTTTATAGTTTAAACTGAGAACTAAAACGTGGAGTTGGTCGAATAGCTCCCCAGCAGAAATATAAGAAGCCATGGAAGAGTGAAGAGGATACTGAGAGAGTTTCTTTGCCCTGTGTTGCATATGGTTCTGTTTGAAACATTATTCTCACGGTAATTCTTCACCTCCCACCCTGTCTCATCCTGTTTCTTTTAGCATCTTTTTCCATATGCCACCTGTCTTCCTTTCTAAGGACAGCCTATCTTTTACTGGGACATAAAAGCAACATGTCTGCTTTAGCCTGGTAGAACAATGTCTGAAGTTCATTGCTATCAGTTTATATCTCAATATATAAACATTATGGAGGAAGACAGGCTATTTCAGTTAAAAGTAAATATTCCCACAGAAAGAAATGGATATAAATTTTCTAAAGCCAACTTTCTGCAGTGTTCCTGCAGAATCTAGAGGAAGGAAAATCCTAGATAGCTTTAAGATAGATCCTAATATTTCTATCAAGTGATTATCTGCAGTATCAAAGAACTGGTGTGGCTGGGATTTTTTTCAGGTTGTATGTTTCTGTGAAACATACTTCCATTTTTACCTGTACATGACATATTCCTCTACTTCAGGAGCTCTCTAGTGGCTGTGTATTTCTTAGCATAAATCTGTACATCTAATGTGGTTTGTTGTATTTAGAAACTCATTGCTCTCATATTCATGACATGTGAGCATCTTTCACTCAAACCTGCTTATAAATCCAAACTCACTAACAGGGCTTCTGCATGTTCCTATTTATCAAGGAGCATAATGGTGACCCTGGACATAGAAGCAAATGGCAGCAATAATGCAGCTGCAGCTTATAAAGTGATAAAAATTCTGGTGTATACCAGAAAGCTGAAATTTCAAAATTAATAAAAAGTCCCCCAAACCTGCATGCTAAAGGCATTCTTTTACAGTGAGGGGAAAATTAGTTTCCCTTGGAAAAAGATGAAGAAGAAACAAATGTATCTCTGTTCCCAAACCCAGTTTATGACCACAAAGCCTGAAAACATGTTAAGTTTTCACGATCCCCAACTTACAAATTGCCAAACCTTTAGGTTTCTGTCTGCTTGTTTTTCTGTTGGAAAAGAGAAAAGAACAAAAAACATGTGTTGGACTGAAAGGCCATTTTTCTCTGGAAAAAAAAGAAAAAAATCTTTGTTATAATGCATGTTCAGGCTGCGACAGTTGTCTGAATTTTAGGGATTCTGAACGCTGGTGGCTTCCTCCAAAGGACATCTGTAACAGGGACTTGGGGTTTTACCCCGAACTGAGATTTCCTGAATCAAAGTTATTAAGGAAGTGCTGAGCAATATTTGCTGCAAATCACAACTAACAGTATTCTTTAACCCCGGTCTCTTAAGCTGGCTGAGCTCTGCTGGCTTGCGCTCCAGGTGAAGTTACAGCATTTTTAGTTCTGCAGCTAATTGACTGAGGCTACAGTATTAACTTGCTGTTGATGAGGTTTAATTGAAAGTACAGGGCTTGCTGCATTAACACCATGTTCTGAGCATATGCAGAGTGCTCATCACAGCCAACTGCGTAATGGGCTAATGCCAGTTCTTCTATCCCAAGCTAAAAAAAATGCAGTCATTATGAATAAGAAAACTCAACACTGAGTAATACTTAAGTGGGGAGGAGGTGGGATGGAGAGAATCTTTGTGTGTATGAATGTTTTCCTTCTCCCTTTCAGGACACGTTTCAGAGTCACTTCAGTACGGCAGGGTGATAGGTCACCTTGTTCACTAGACCCCAGCATTAGGATTGGATTTGGCTCTAGCTGAAAATCAGTGTAACTCAATACCCATCAGACAGTGGTGACACTTAGGTGTGGTCTTGAATATGTTTTCCATCCACCTCCTGGAGAAAAGTGAGGATTTAGATACCAACAAGCCTGCAACAGTCACCTTAGGAGCATGGCTTCAGGCTCCCTGCCCAGGAGCTCTGTTTTGTGGGGACATATTAGTTTTGCTTGTACATGATAACTCAGAAGCTTCTGCCATGTGCAGTTTAAATGTATGTGATTTACATCATCTTAGTGAGGGTGAAGCTCCTCAGGGAGTAGGATGCTGCAATGTGGAGTGCAGCAATGCCAAAATATTTTTAAAGTCTGAACTTTAGCCAATTACTTTTCAAGGACAGGGTACTCTTGACTCGTTCCCACTATCTCTGCAGCAAGCGCATCTCTGACTCATCAATATCTTCCCAAAGCCAAATTGATTTCTTTTTTCTTGCCTTTTTTTTTCTCCTTTCACTTTGGCCACCGAAGTCAAACAAACAAACATGATTTCCCTTCCCCGTGGGCAGCTTATGATGGCTGCATGGCATTACCAGGGTTTGGAAGGTGACTTTCCTCTAAGGTGGCTTTTCTCCATAATGCCAGTGACCAGCTTTGCAGAGCTTCCCCAGGGCACCTAGGACAATTAGAGCAGAGCCAGGACGGATTCCCTTTGATCACACCCCAGGTCTCTTGTTAAGCATTTTGTGTAATGCACATCCATCCTGAGTCCTGCTCCTCATGTTCTAGCACCTCTGGTGATGTTTTGGGGTAGATCTAAATGTAGTTCTCTTATCCTTAATCCTCACATTTTCTGGAGTGATACAGTGAAAACCTGACAACTTCTGTAATATTTTACAGATACTATATTTTAACAACCCTCTTGACTACAAAGAAAAGGAAATTAAGGCATTGATCATATCAGAGTTCTCCAAAGCTGTGCACTCTTCTCTTTATCCTTTTTAACAGGGTATTCCATCAGTCTTCTCGGAAAGAGAGATCAATCTCTGAAGATAAGTGGTGCTTGCAAAAATATAGAAAACTGTTTTTTTGGTATTAATCTTGACTTCTTGGAAGTTATTCTGTGGTTTAGTCTGGGCCTTGAGCATGGTGGTTAATGCTCCATCCCTGGCAGTGTTCAGGCTAGGTTGGACAGAGCCTTAGGCAACATAATCTAGTGTGAGGCATCCCTGCCCATAGCATGGAGTTTGGAACTAGGTGATCTTAAGGTCCTTTCCAGCCCAAACCATTCTGTGATTCTATGTTTAGAGGCAGGTTCCTACCGCAGAACTGAAGCTGGAGTCTAAAGCTTGTACATAGGAAATATGTCTCTGTATAAGCCAAGTTCCAAGAATGTGAGATGTTTTCAAAGCATACGCTACATATAGATTCATATTTAAAATACCCCAAATTGTTAGCTTATTAAATATTTTCCTTTATACTTTGTTTCTATGTGCTATGTATAGTACAAAAAACCAGCTTGTACAATTCTATTTTTAGCTCAGGAAACCTTATGTTTCTGTTTTCTCGATTATGCCAGCACTGACTACAAATCTGCTTCGTGATATGCTTAAAATGATACTGTGCTCCAGTTTCTGGACAATAAGAAAATGCTCATAACATTAATGCCTCAGAGACTAGAGCATGGGAAAGATCATGGAGGTAAGGATAGGAAGAATCATGGATCTAAATTTTTGCTAACAGTCCTAAAAAGCAGGCCCCTTCCAAACAAGAGTGAAGAATACTTGCAGTTAAAGGAATCTGCCCTCTCTTTTTCCATCTATTTTCCAGGTGGCAGATCGATGGAGATTTTCATCCTCCAGGTGTAAATCTGAAGTCATATACTAGCGCACACTCACACAAAAATCATTTAGAAATAAAATGATAATCCTATTCGTTGGATAATTAACAGTAAGCAATATTGTTCTGTGATTTATATTTTCAGTGAAATTATTTATCTCGTAGTAGTATGGACAGAAAATATATTTCAATTATACAGCTATGCACGTCTTTTATATTAGGTGGAAGTGTTTTAATAGATGTTTCAGTTTTCCATTTATTGATCTTAATGTATTTTTAACATGTAGGCACCGGTCTCTGCTAACTGAGATATATCTGCTTTCCCCTAGCTGAGTTCTACAAATTAAAAATAATTCTTTCCTTCTTCCAATAAGTGGTATATGGTGGGCTTCTGTCTTGTGGGCAGTATGTGCTGTGAGCTGCCTTTTAAGTTATAAGATTAATCTGTGCTCACAAAGGCAGATCTGAATGTGAGTAGCAGAATTTGGCTGTAGACTACAGGATAAACAAGATCAGAGAGAACTGTTGAACAAAGGTTTTTGCTTTTTCGTGCAATATTTGAGCCCTGCTTCTAGCAAAGGGAAGCCCAAAGTGGAAAGTAGTCTTTAAAATAAGAGGTTGTTTCCTTCTTCCGCCCTCAAAGGAGATTTCATAGAGATTTTTAAATAAAATAATAATAAAAAAAAAGTGAATTAACCTTTGAGAATCTGGGCTGAACCTTCTTTATTGTGATCTCCACAATAGAGGCCACAATCCTCTCTAGGATCCCTAAGGAACTATCTGAAGATCCTTACCTGGGAGCAGTGACATCCTATGTTTAGGCTTGTTTGAATAACAATGCTTTTCAGTGTTTGTGATTGCATATATTTAATTTAGATAACTGAATATGGAAGGATTTGCTTGCTATCCATTCCGATTGGGGCCTCACTGGATCCTGGTTTCAGATTTATATCCCAGTAATTCCGCAAGTATGGCCTGTGGACCATAATACACCTCCCATTAAGCACTGGACTTCCGTCTGCCACAAGCGTTTCTAGTCACTTGTAAAAAGATTAAAAATCAGTGAGGAATTTTGTCTTAGACTTACGATGTAGATGGGGTGTGATAAGCACCAAGTTCTGCATTATATTCCAATGTAGATATTTTAGTCATTTGAGCATTGAGATAACAGGGAACCTTCATCCTGCGATGATCTGATTTACTCCAGCAGTTACCTTTACATTTTGTGTCTCGTTCTCTTTCTTGGTCAAAGGGAATCATAATTCCTGCTTTGTAAAGTGTTTCCAGATAACCAGTTCCATGAAAAAGCTATGGATTACTTGTGGTCATTTCCAGTGCTAGGGTCCTCAAAGAAAATATAATTTCTCCTAGTGAAACTGGAAGCTGATTATATTGAAATATCTTTGAAAAGAGTGTTTTATAGTAGGGCTAAGGACATATTTCCAAGACTCCCAGCATGGGACTTTAGCAATGAAAACAAAAGTATGATGAGATTTGGTGCACCAAGGCGAAACACAATAAAACCTTCCAAAGAAGGTTTTAACTTATTCACGCAAAAGACAGGAACCACAAGGAACAATAATAGTAGAGAAAATAGTGAAAAGAAGATGACTTTGTGTCATCTTCACCTTGGCAGACAATAAGCAATGAGTGGAGCCAAGGAGGAAATGAAGGAAATTGTAGGTGCAAATGACAAACTCAATATCAAATAAAATATGGGGGATTTTAGAAGTGCTAAGAATGAAGCTGGAGGGTGGTAAAAGACATGAAAAGTCCTTTGAGTGGTATGCCAACCAACACAAGAGCAACTGTGACAGATTTTTAAGTGTGGTGAATTTGCTTAAGTAGATGGAGATATTTTTTCTTGTTATTACTTTTTGCCCTCTTCACTTTCAGAATAACGAAGGCAAAAAAATGAGGGAAAAAAAAAGAAACTTTTTCATCCTAGAGAAAAAGCTGTCCCTTGCACAAAATCTTTCACCTGCGAAATGCAACCTGAAGGCTGTGCCATATATTCTTGGTCTTTAGTATTGCATCTTTAAACAGGGAGTGATTCATCCAGAGAGCAGGGTGGCTGCAACCACCCTCTTCCCTGTATGAATCTACTGGATAACCACCATGCCACTGGGAACTGTGTATTCACCATTAGCAGGTAGCATCATCCCCAGAGGGGCTCTGGGAAATAAGAGAGATCTTTCATCTGCAACCCAGAGCATTTCTACTCAGGAAGCTGAGGGAAACAGCATATTTGGACTCCCACCAACTCAGCACTATTGATACACCTGGCATCTATCCTGGAACTAGTATACTGCCACTAGTTTAATTTCCTAAGCCTGTCATCTCCTAGTTCGTGTTGGTTTCAGTTGTATGCTGATTATTATTATAGGGCAGAGTTTATTCTTTCCCATGCAGATGTTTTATGAAGCATTGACATGCTTTGCCACCTCAGTGCAGGACTGGCTCATAAGGCAGGCAGTTAATATCCTCATATCTACTTACCCGAAGCTGGGCACACTTTCCTCTTTGCAGAAATATGCCAGCAGGGTGTAAAAAGGATAATTTTCCTACACAATACAAAAATGTGCTTTCATTGTTCTGTGAACTTGGGGTTCTGAATGCAGAATGCAAGAGCACGTTCTTGCAAACTGAAAAAAAAGAGAAGAAACATACAAGCTCCAAAGAACTTGCTTTCATCTCATACTAGGGAGAAAAAAAGAGCTAGTGCCCCTTATGTAATTGGTTGACCCACAAGTGCAAGGCAAAAGATGGGAGCACCAGTACATGTATAAAATAGACTGATTTATTAGTGAACCGTCAATAGTAGCAGTCATAAAGATGCTTACAGAGAGGAAACAGCATGTTGCACTTGGTAATACACTAAATTAAGAACTGTGAAAAATGCAATCCATTCCTAACTCTTCCAATTTGTATGGCTTTGGAAAATTTGCTTCCTTTCTTTTAACCCATGTCCCTCTGTCTCAGCAAGTTCCTTTGTAATCTCGAGGTTCACCAAACACAACACAAAAAATATGCAATTCCATTGATGAAATCTATCTTATGCTATGATAAACATCATAACACAATTGAAAGGATAATCATGCCTTTGTGTTAATCCTCTTGTGAGAAAAACTGGTAATCTCCCAGAACAGAATATATAGGCTATTAACTTGTTCCTAGACCAGTCTTTTAGCAGCAGGCCATGGAGCATTAGCAAATAGATATATTTCTCATAGCTTTCTGATTAGTTTTCCCAAACATATTAACAAAAAAGGTATCTGTATGAGCAGAAGTGGAAGTTTTAGATCCTTTCAGATCTATAAAAATGGCATATTTATAATTGACTATTTCTAGGGCATTTGCTCCTTTATTATGTAGGTACTATAGAGATGACACAATATAATGTTTGTATATAGTTGTGGAAGCATTTGTGTATGTGACCATGTGTGTGTTAAGTATAATAGTATATTTCTTGAGAGTGGCAACACTGTGCCATTCACTGAGGATAGACAGTTTTGATGAGCTCTTCAGAGTCAAAAGTGAGGACCATTTCCCTTCTGCAGAGGTAATTTGCTTTGCATGTTGATTTGCTTTGTATTTTGGCAATACAGCAATGCCATCCTCTGTAGTTTGAATATGAGTATATGAGAATAATGTTGACGCTGAACAACTAAAAGACCGAAGTTTTAGTTGTTTCTAAGTAGCATCTACCCAAATCAAGGACTTTTCAGTTTCCCATGATCTGCCAGTAAAGAGGAGCACAAGAAGCCAGGAGGGAGCAGAGACAGGACACCTGGCCCAAACTAGACAAAGGGGTATTCCATAACACAGCACATCATATATAAACTGGGGAAGTTGGCCTGGAGACACTGATTGCTCCTCAGGATGGGCTGGACATCAATCAGAAGGTGGTAAGCAATCGTACTGTGTCTCCTGTATTTCTTGAGGTTTATTCCTCTCTTTCTTTTTCCTATTATTATTGCTGTTGTTGTTGTTATATTTTACTTTGTTTAGCATTCAGATTATTAAACTGATTCCAGTTCTTTTCCCCATCCCATCAGGATAGGGGGTGAGCAAGTGACTGTCTGGTACTTAGTTGCTGGCTGAGGTTAAACCATGCCAAAAGGTCCCTTTCAGAAGCTATAAATAATGCAAACCTATTTCCAATAAAGGAAGGGCAAAAAATCACAAAGCACTGAATAAACAAAACCAAGATCCAAAAATCGCAAGCAAAAAGCAAAGGAAAAGCCCAGCTACAGTAATATGTGGCACGTGTGGTCTCTTCTAATTACTAACATACAAGCTTGCTTATGGATGAACTGGAGATAGCAATTGCTTACTGTCAATGCCTTAGCAATTGTGAAACTAATTATAACCCTCCCTAAATGCAAATAATTAACAGCCAGTATCTTCTCAGCCTTTTATTCATCTGTTTATTATTTTGGAAACAACTGGTTCACCTAAGCATGAGCACATCCGAGCAGGAAAAACAGGCAATAATTACAGAAATCACAGATGTTCTAAACAGTCCTCACCAGGGGATTTTCTTCCTGGAAGTCTGCAGAGGTTTTGCCCTTATTTTTCACAGCATCTGGTAGAACAGTTGGATTTCCCAGGCATAATGCCCATTGTAAGGTCTCTGAAAGTGTTATGCTCCTGCAGTAGGATTTGGTTCCACATTAAGGCACATTAATTTAGGTGCCTGAGTATCTACATGTTCACTGCCTCTGCAGTCAATGGAGATGTAGTCACTACAGGGAGTGGAGTCAAGAGAGCTGTTCAGTTGACTGAATATAGGTGTAAGCTTTAGACAGAGTTGACCACTTTTCCATACTCAACAGATGTTATTAACTAGATCCCTATCAATTCTAGTGGAAATATAAACTCTTGGCTCATGCATCAATGAAGTTCTGTTGGAAGAAGGGGCATTTGGGATGTCAGGTTATTCAAGGCATCCGCATGCAGCTGGTACAAATCCAAACCTGCACCATCCTGGAGCAGTGCAGAAGTCCAGGAAAGATAGCATAGTGCAGCTGAAATGTCTCCACCTGGTACCAAATTCTACCTCTACTCTGGAGCTGAATACATCATCTAGGGTATTACCATCATGGCCTTTGTGATAGTCCTTGGCTCAAAACACTTGAAATGGTATCTAAGTATCTGCACTGTAGATGTCTGCCTTTTAAATTGGATATTCACTGCTCCCTATGTAGTCCACAGACAGAAGGGGTACTTTGAGAATATGCTTTATACATCCTACTCTGAAGGAATATTTTGAAATGAAATAAATCATAATCTGGAAGTATCTGTTTCTCTCCAGGGTTTATAAACAGAGTCAGTTTGAAACCCAAGATGATTTTCATCGCACCAGCTTAATGAAGCGCTTATAACTGCACCCAGTGCCTAGGTTCCCATCAAGTCAGTGTCGCTTTTCTAAGTGCAGTCAGTTGGGTGTGATCCATCAATTCATCCACAAATTAAGAGAGGTATCCACTCAGGATGCAGCAAATCATTCCCCAACCTCCAAGGGTGATACTGAGATTGTTTCACTGGTTATAAAAAGAAGGTCTCTCACATTGCACAAGCTGTACTGAGTCTTATAAATTTCGTTACACAACATCTTGAGCAACTTATTTCCACTTATGTCACCATAAATTTTAATGCCCTTAAGTAGGTGTCAGGAGCCTAAATATTCTGTACTGTGGAGAATTGAAGGTTGCCTCTCAAGTCTCTGCCATTTATCACCAAATTGTAATGACTTAGAGATTACAACCAGAATGAGTAAAACCTTCAGGTCTCTGCCTTTCCAGTAAAATATGTATAGTTTTCTTTTCTTCTTTTTTTTTCTTTTTCTTTTTTTTTCTTTTTCTTTTTTTTTCTTTTTTTTTTGGTGGGAGCAGGGAGATACATTGGAGTTTTTTAGGATCCAAATACTCTTTGAAACCAGAGGCTTCAGGCAGACATCAAACTGAAAAACAATAGTTCAATGTTCTAGTCGAAACACACAGACAGCAAGAGAATTCCGCTGTACATTTTCTTGTAGAGAAACAAACACACAGACATTTGTTGAAACATTTGTTGTGGTTCATCAGGGCTGACCACATTAAATTGTTACATTTGCATATCAAAAAGCAATGCATGTCTGAGTGGGTTATTACAAGCAACACACACAGGAGCATAGGTAAGGTATTGTTGAAGGGGAAGGGCTACCTGTGCCACTTGTGAAGAAGGAGGAAAGGATTAGACAAGATGTTGCTGGATTTCTCCTGTAGCTTTTGGATTGCTTGTACGCTTTTGCATCTGATCAGGCAGGCAGCCCACACCTGACTGGGTTTACCAAAACAGAAAGCTGCAGTGAAAAACAACATAGGATACCACCGGGAGCAGCCCTAAGTTGCTTACAGCTGCAGGAGCTCCTGAAGAATCCTTTGAAGTCAGACAGTTTAGAAAGAAGTGATCAGTATCCCCACTGCTTTTGCCTATGGGAAACAAACATCTAAGCCAGCCCAGGTGTATGGCCACAGAGGAGCAGATGTCTGGTCACTGTCTGTCATGTAGGAGCTCTGGGAAGGGAGCAAGACTGGTTTGGAAAGTTGTCCAACAGGACACTGGGGACAGAGGCAGTACATTAAAAAGCACTGAGGGAGCTGGAAGGGGAATAGAAAAATAACTGATTTCTTTTAAAGAGCTGGCTACTTGCCCCATGAAAAGATTTGATGCTTTCAGATGACATCCTCATCTTCTAAAAACATCTTCTGATTGGTGACATGTATTTGGATAATTTACTCTGAAAAGCAGGAAGTATCATGTGCAACAGTAAACTGCAATCATGATCCCTGCAAATTAACAGTGACTCAGAACTCATCAGGTGGCCTTCAGTGATAGGTACCAATTCCATTCAGTCCTGGAGACGGTGTTGTGTCATTTTTGCCTATGCTGCTGATTTAGATAAATGGTTTTTATTGTTGGTTGTCAGGTTTGACTGATTAAACAGTAAAGTTATATTTCATTTCCCATCTTTCATTATGGCACTTAGTGAGGAAAAATACAAATGAATTCACAAGTTTTATTGGAACATAGAAGTATTTTAGGGGGCTCTGGTTTCAAGAACCAGCATAGGGACCTGTGCAAAAGCACTGATTGGGTTAGTGATTGTATTAGTTGTTTGTTCTTTCTGTGGTGAGTAGTTCAGACAGTTGTTATTCATTGCCAGCTTATCACTTTCTAAGATTCTGTAAATATCTGCAGAAAAAACCCAGTCATACTCCCCAAACCAGATTTCTTTCCCCACTGCCTCAACTTCAGTTCTCTCTCTGGATTAATTTCCTTCTTCTGTATAATCTTAATCTCACTCTCTCTGACCTACCCATAGAGAAGGGAAGGAAGCCTGAGAAAGAGGGTGGCTGTAAGAAGTCAGTACATGTACAAATTTAATTGGACACAAGAAGAATGTCAGCCCTAGAAGCTGATCAATCAGTCAGTGCTGGCAAATACTCTCATGGACTTTCATAAAGGATGAAAAATTGACAGCAAGGGAAAGTCCTTTCTAGGCCTTTTCTAGCTGAGCAGGGAAACAGTTTCACTCTTCTCTCCTGCACTTCAAAATTGCATTTTGGTAGACATTGTAATGATGAAGGACATCAGTGGTGTTTGAGCTGGTCAGTCACAAACTCCTGGACACTATGAGGAGTCGAGCTCAGTGCAAAAGCCAGTTAAACTTCTTGAAGAAATGAAGGAGCTCCAGACCCTGAAACCACTGTCCGCAGCACTGAGCTGAAGGGAAGTCAGAATAAATTACTTGGAGTGAGATGTACTTTCTGCAGAAAGTGGAAAAGATATTTCAGGTCTACAGGCTGTTGGGCTTGGGAAAACAGGAAAGCTAAGGAGAGGACAAGCAAGGAGATAGCATAGTAAGAGGAAATTGAGGGGAGAAGAAGGAGAATAAAAACCATAAACTGACAGGCTTTCTGATTTCTGGCAGCGATTTTTGACCAAGGACACTACTTTGGTTTCCTACTACGCTGCTAAAGAAAAACAGAGCCTGGGTGCATGTTTCTCAAAATAGAAGAATATATTCTACTGAAGAAAGTACCAGAAAGTACTGAAGAAAGACTCATATCATTGGTGATTTTGTATTTCTCTCACAGTAAGAGAACCTCCAGCATACCAGATAATGGATCATAGTCCAAAACAAAAGAAAATGGATCTTCTGTGTTGAGCGGATACATTTACAATTAGGCTATTTTTTTCAAGATGCCAAATGTACTCAATCCCCTGATCTTCTTGAAGTACTTGAGGCCAGGATTCATATCTGTGCTGATCTAACATGAGTGTTCTTAAATCCCATTTTTAAAACTCTTTTTTAAAATAAGAATGCATTTTAGCCATCTAATTTTCAAAAAGCACCAAAGCATTGCGTCTGACAATAGCGCTTGACCAGATTTGGAGAGTCCTGCAATGGAGATACTTCTAATTATTGCCTGCATTCTGAGAGCCCTTGTGCTAGCAGCCACTAAACATACCTGAAGCCACTAAACATACCTGAAGTGCTAAATTAGCAGATTTCCTGGTTTGGTGGTAACCTACTTTCTGTTAACTCTTTCCATTTGTTTCCTTTTTCCCTGAAATAAATTTAGTGCTGATAAGCATTGCCATAACAGACAAAATGGCAAAATGCAGATGTCTGTTGTGTCTAAGCACATGAAGGGCTTTGCTAATTATACAGTGCTCTGCAGTAATTGTATAAACAGTTGTAAGGGCAGACTTAAGGTCATTGGGTATTGAAGCAAAGAGTGAGCCTATGAGTGCTGCCTAATGGGACAGGCAATGAGACATGGCATGATGTGGGATATACTCCTTCCCCCTTTAGGGTCAGAAGAACTAAGTGTGATTTCAGAGAGTTATAATTTTTTCTTTCCTTGCTCTGGAAGTGCAGAAATATTGCAGCCCTTAAAGGAAAAGCAGCACATTCCCATTTATTTCAAGCAGTGGATGAGGAGTCTGCAGAACAGGGAGGGATATACCCAGAAGGAATTCAAAGTCCCAACTACTTTGTCCAGTGCATTTTAAAAATCTCCTTAGAAAACTATTTCTTAATTGTTTGGGGATTTTTTTGTCTGCAGTCAAGCCATTTTTTGTCTCTGTTTGATGAGTTTTGTTGTTACTGGAATGCAAGCCATCAAACCTGCCTACTCTTTTCTTCATGAAAAGTAAGCCTGTGCAAACCATGAGCCTTAAATCAGAACTTTGCTAAAAGTCCACTGGCAAGAGGATTCTGGAAAGTTTACAGGTGAAAATGGCAGATACCTATGAAGTTATTTTGGGAACTCAAGTTGATATAAGGCAAATAATTCAGGAAAGGATTAGGCTCTTACATAAATATGAATAACATCAGCAGTTGCACTAGCAAAGAGAAAATTTACAGGGGTTATCAATCTTTATGCTTCAGAGCCTAGGACCATTTCTAGGAAGAAATATTTTCCTGCCTATATAGCCCTTAATCCTCAGAGATCTCGTGTATGACATCAGCCTTTAAAGCAACTCTGAGTGACTTGGAACAAGAGGCACAACAAAACACAAGGTGAGGTGGGATGCGTTTCTTTAGAAGGTTAGAAAGGAAGATGGGCTGGCAATTCCCTCTCATCTCTGCTAGTTCTGAAGGGGACTTAACAGTCTGACTGTTTTTCTTGGAAATACTGAAATGTGAGTTGCTGTTGCCAACTGAAGGGCAATAACTTTTTTCAGCATAGTGGGTGTCTCTGCCAAGTTTCCCTTAGAGTTAAATATGAGAAACCTTTTCATTTCCAACCTTTGGCCTGGTGAGTATTTTACAGAGTCACCACTAAATCATGACGCATTGGGAGGAAAGTTCTCCTTTTATCCAACTGTACACATCATCACCTGAATTACAAGCTCCATCTCCAGATACTAGCTCCTTATATTCTCCTCTTAACCACTGCAAGGTTACATTCCCTGAGGAAACAAAGGGTCACTAACAGTTTGCACAACTGTGGTGTTAAATCAGTACAGCAAAATTTATGGAAAGATTAAGAGAAGTAAGTTTGTACTGTAATGATGCTCTAAATAGACATTTTCTGTTGCCTTTCTCAGAAGAGAGAGAAGAGGGATTTATCTTGGGTGTAACTCTGCCAAACTACATAGTGATGTGCTGGGAGTTTGTCCCTTGTGATGTTGTCTTTACTTAACTGAGGGGGTCCTATCTTTGAATTGCTTGAACTACTTGTTCCCCAGACCAAATGATGAAATAGAGCTTTAGGCTCTGGATGTCCTCCAGGTTTTCCAGTAGGAGTAGTTCATTGCCAAAAATACAATACGAACTCATGCTTGCCAACCCTCATTTGCCTTGATGTCTTGAATGCAATATCCTGGATTTCATCAGGAGATTCCTATCCAATATGGGAGACAGTGAAGGCCAAGGGAATTGTTTTGAATTCAAACCCTCTTAAGCACAGCATCATATCATGGTGAAACCACCAGCTGAAATGAAGACTGACAGTTTAATTTCTTGAAGTACTGGAAAAGAAAAGACATCTGCCATGACAGCTACTGGCTTCCACAGGCTGATGGTAATAGACTGTGAGGACCTTTACAGCTAAAGAAATTAATCCTTTCTTCCCCTAACTTACTTGTCATCTTATATATGAGAAAGTATGGGTTTTGCAATCTAGAGCATCCTATTTTGCCTCACTATCTCTGTCTGCCTCTAGCCTCTGCTTTCCATGGATTTTACAAATTTGCCAGTCAGGATGAAGCAGAAGTGGGTTTGGCCAACACCAAAAGTAAATGACATGAAAAGGTTTGCTCAAAACATTTTTTGTTTTGTTTTAAATAATCATGTCTTAGTTGAACACTTTTAAATAAAATAATAATGATAACAATATCAATTATAATATCCCAGAAATAATCCTCCACATGACATGGCACTTCATGAATGGCTGTTTTCTTCCTTGAATCAGTAAAAACTTTTGGTATCTTGAATCTGTGACAAAAAACCACCTGAAAAGCAAAAAATAGGGATGAAATCTGGGTACAGACAAATTAACTGGGAATTTCATAAGCAGCAGAGGCAGAGCAGTCAGATTATTGGTGTGCCTGCAATTGCCACCTCTCCCACCAGAGCATGAGCAGCTTCTTTTACCCATCCTGGTCCTCTGTGTGTCTGTAGCGTACTTGGATCCCTGCCCACACTGACTTGCCAGCCCTCCTTCCCAGACAGGGTATTCAGAGCTGAAGGCTCCCTGCCTCTCTTTGGACTGAGCCAGTCCTTCACATCTCACTCTTTTACTCAGGCAGTTCAGTGAAATTTGTAAAACATCACTGTTCCTGAGACTTATCTCCCTCTTTCAAATGTGGTTGAAGCTGGCAAGTGTGTTCAAAAGTAATTAAGGGAGGAATGACGGACAGTTTGACAAGGTACCCTATTTCCTTAGGAAATCAGGCTAAAAAAAAAAAGGGGAGGACACTGTCATGTAAAAATAATAAATATTTCTGAAACAAAAACTTCCTTCATTCCCTTGAGCATTAAAGATTAGAAAAAGCTGGAGGAATTTTAAACTCCAATTTAAACTTCAGTGCTTGCACTAGTGGTTTACTGTTGAATTGCCAATTATTTTGGTCTTTTTAATTAACTCTGCTTTTGGGCTCTGGTACAATATGTGTTTATTCTGCTTTTAAAGAAAAATTGAAAAATAGAACTTAGAGGAAATTGTTTTTCCATGAGGGAAAAAAAGCCATGAACATTCAATATTTGGGTTTTCCATTAGTGTGGTCTAGCAAACTATGGGAAAATGATTGTAATATATGATATAGGCTTATTCTTTCCTGATCAATGCATTATTTATAGGCATTTTTATCAGAGTCATTTGTATAGTGTTTTTACTCTTGTTTGATGGAGAACTGAAGGTGCAAAGAGCAGTGTCTGAGATGGCCCATTGTGCTTGTGTATAATTCTTCAGATGGATGCAGCATCTGAAAACAAATTCACAACAGTCCTCAGACAGAGGGGAGAATAAAAGGCTTTGCTGGCTAAAGGTTTGACCACAGGACAGAAAACCTCAGTATCACAGTATATAAAATGCAACAAACATTGAAGAATATGTACATTCCCTGTCAATGCAAATGCAGAAGTATGGAGGTTGCAAATTGGTCACAAAGTGCAAAAGAGATGTAATAAAGATGTTCTCTTCTTTGGCTTAAGACACAGGGTTTGCAGGATCATTCCTGCAACACTTTCGTAGCTCTCTGTGTGTGGGTACTTGACTTACATGCTGGGAATTGGATTGGAGAGCTACAGATCTTCAGATTGATCTGAGAAGCAGAGCATCCGTATATTGAGGCTATAACCTTTCATGTTCTTTATGGATTGAGAGAAAAGGATTTTCATGTACACTATTTACTGGGTTAGATACAGAATACTTAAGCAGAGGCAGACTGAGACCAGTACTGCATAAAACTGTACGCAGATAAAATAAGACTTTATGCTAGAATGTATCTGCCTGAGATTTTCTTCCCCCATATCAAAACAAACAGCTGAATGTTTGCCTGGAGTACTGAAGAAGTGGCATCTCTCTCAGGAATTCCTCATGAGCTTTCTGATGCACTAGGCTGAAATCTCCTAAAATCTAGTGTTGAGATAAGATTTTGCAGAATCAGAACCAGCAAAAACAACATTTCTGCTGCAGCACAGGACCTTTGAGATGTTTTGTTTAGCAATTCTGCGAAACTGGATGCCCAAGGTTCGTTTACACATTTCTTTTTCTTCTCTAGGATTTTCAACAGCATTTCAAAATGTTCTGTCATGAAAAAGCAAGGTTAGGAAAGCATTCTGCAGCCACTGCATTTCAAAACTTTTGACCACTTCTTTGTTTTAGGGCTGTTTCTTGGGTATTGTTCTCTTTAAAATTCCTAGGGATGAAAAAGTAGCAAACATTATCTTGAACTATTTTAATAATGGATGACTGATGAGTAGACATAGATCTTTTTGTAGCTCTTTAATTGAATTTTTTTTTTAATTAGCCCTTGTCTTCGAACAATATCCCAAATCACAGTTTTAATCTTTACCAGGAGACAATTTCCTCTCCTTGCACTGTGTCGGTGTCTTTCTGTCGCCAGCAATAAATAAATAAATGCAGTAACCTAACTTTTTATTACATTGCAGTGGTACACTGAAATCAGAACATTCCAGACTTATGATGAGACCCGAGTTAATCAATGAACAGTTGCAGAGGGCAGTCAGGTTCCAGCATTTTCTTCTGTGTCTCTTCCCTTCTATATGGAAATTTATCTATAATCAAGCTGTCTCCAACATAATTTTGTAAGGAAACAGACGAGTCAAACCCATGCCTGTAGGGTTCTTGATAGAAATTATGATGTGCCCACTGGGACTCCTGTTGCAAAGGAGGAAAGAGAAACTCTTATCTTTTTCTTTCGTAATGTGTCCTTATTGGATCATAAGGAAAATTGAATTCAAGATCTTCAGTACAGAATTAGAGGTACAACTATTAAGGTGCAAATAGCTGTAAACTCACACATATTTCTTATATAGACTAACATCTGGGAAGGTAAAATGCCTTTTATTCAAAAATACTCATTTTCACAGCTCCTAACTGCTGCTGTCAATAAAAGAGAGGATAACATTGAAAACTCAGAGGAAGAGGGGAGTCATTAACATGCACACACTTTTTATATCAACACACATGGTGTGTGTGTATTTACTTCTATACATATCATATACGTGAGGGCTTTATATGTGTGTATATATATATGCACACACAGTGCTCAAAAGGATAGATGTTCTGCTATGGAATCGTAAGACTCTGGGTATGCCTTATATCTTTAGATGGACCAAAGAGATTTTCCAGTTCATTTTGACCTCTGTATGTCTATAGAGCTGGGCTCTTACTGGTTTGAACTAAAGTGTGTCTCCTTATGAGCTGGTGAAAAATTGTGACACCTGTGGAAATGCTAATAGCACACCTGTGATGTGTAGAGATAAAATCTAGGCAGAGGGGATCTTTAAAAGGCAGGATGGAATGGAACGGGAAAAAGAAACAGTCACCAAAGTGAGTTGTGAAATTGCCTTTGTGACTTTTCATTGCATCCATGGATGGTCCTTCAGTTTGCATCTGAAATCTTCACCCACCCTGAACTGAGTGGTAAACTAAACAGTTAATTGCTCAAATGTCCTTGTAAAGCTGTAAAAAGGGTGACAGTGTTTCTGTCCTCAGAAAGCAGAAGGGTAGAAATGTCGTAAAGTAAGAATTGCTTGCAGTCAGTATAGTTTGATGTTGAACTGCAGTAATTGCAAAGGCTTTCTTAGGAACAGCCAGGTCTTAAGTGTTCATTTGTGCTGCCTTCCCAGACACTTTTGACTATTTTTGGAGCTAAGTGCCTACATGACTGTACTGGGTTCAAGTTGCTTTGGTAGCAATATGGGACTAGATCCAGTCACCATGCTTCAGGGTGACTGAACTCAGCTTTTAGATAGGAAGAATTTCTGTTAGAGTGATTTTCAACATTTTCCTTGAGAACACCATTTCCTTGTTCATACTTTCACTTAGAATTGCTGAAGATCCTGGTCTCCACATCTTCGTCCCATCAAGCTGAGAACAATACGAGATTGCTTCTGCTGATTCTGGACAGCAACAATGAACCAAAGCCTAGAGAACTTCTTTCTTCCTCATGGTTATTTTTACTACCTCCTTTTTTTCAGGTAAATAGCAGTGAGGGAAGGGTATGTGGTGGCAGGAGAAGGACTGCTCTGAGAAGTACTTGGTTAGAGGTTTAAATATTTGTCTGCTCCATGTCCCAGGATATTATCTGTGTACTTTCTCCCTGTCCTTACTCAGATTTGCAGTGTTCTTTGTAGCAGGTGAAGTGCTGCTTTGTGGGCTGCCAGTCCCTGAAATGGCTAAATCAAAATGCTCTGGTGCATTGAATCTTGGCATTATTATTCAGTAAATTGTGTATCTTCCCCTCATCTTCTCCCACGTGATATGTCTTGTTATTAAACAGCCACTGCCTCTGACACCAGATGAATGCAGCCCAGATATCCAGGCAGAGGAAAGCACACCCAGGAACAGAAGTTGCTCCTGAGGCAACCCTCTCAGAGTGAATGTCTCCAGACATTAACAATGCTGCATCCAGAGTTGTTTATTAAGTGCCAGAAGTGGCTCTTGAAGTGCCATTGGGTATGTTTCTAACTCCATTAGACTGTAAAGCAGAGAAAGAGCTGAATCCCAGCAGCAGCAGGAGGTGGGCTGGAAGAGTAAAGACTATACAGGCTAGATATTAAATCCAGAAGTTATATACCAATGCAAAATCCCCTTAGCTTTTCAGAGAATAACCCTCTGGTCTGCAATATTAATTCACCAGTTTGGAGATGTTTCTCCAACCAAAAAGGTTCATTCAACCTATGAATTATGTATTTCTCCAAAGCTTGGATCTGATTTGGGTTTGCTAACTTCCTATAACAAAAACATGGTATTCACAGAACTATTTCATTTCAGTTGGGTCAATCTGTGCCATGCCCAGAGAGGTCCCCTCACCTGGGCAGAAAAAAATATTTCATTCTTGGATATTTTTCAGAAATTAAGGATCTGCTGTGAACCTAACAGTTGATCAGTCTGTTGGGGCTCTTTTACTCAGTTTCTTTTAATGGTTAACTCAGGTCTGCAATGTTCTTTCACTGCAACCTAAATCATGCGTAGGTTAAGAGCTGTGGCTGTATCACCCTTTCAAAGCAAGCTATGGTATTTGTGAAAGATTTTCAATCTTGCTTCAAAGTTCCTCGGGTCAGGTAACACTGGGCAGCTTTTGGTTAACTTTTCTGATAATTACTTCATTTTTACATCTCTGTGGCTAAGAACACACCTTGATGGGCTTGATGATGGAATTAGTGAGGAAAGGCCTATACTCAGTGACCACATTCAGTGATTATATGACAACACAGCTCTTTGATTCCTATTAATTCTCTGCCCATTTCTTTGACACTGCAACCCTGCTGGCTGCTTTCCCTTTTTGTATGGTCAATCATCAGCCACTGTGCAGAAGTGGGCTAACACCTGGAAAACCCTTCCCTCAAATGGAGAAAATCTGAATACATTATTTGAACTCAAGATGATTTCAGAATCATTTCTTTATTTTCCATCTTGGAATGTTGTGCACCACTTTAATAACAACAGCTATTGGCATACCTTTGTGGAGGGCTGTGGTTAAATGTCTGTATGGCATGCTCCAGAGCTCAGAGAAAAGCCTGTGCAGAAATTCCCACTGAGGTTATTAAGCTAGGATAACTGTGTTACAGCAATTTGCCTGCTGACACCTGGGGAAGGTGGAGCCAGTACAATTTGGCCTATTTTAAAAATGACATTGCTGTCCTTCATAAAAAGCCTGTTTGTTGCTTTGCAATTGCTTCTGGCAAACACTGACAAGTTGGTGGGATTAGTAGGATGGTTTTGGCAAGGTAGCTTGCTTCTTCAGATTCTCCCACCCCTCATTTGTCCATTTTAGCAAGTTTTGCTAAATTAATGGCATTTAAAAAATAATTAAAAAATGGAGGAAAAGCCAGCAAACCAGAAAGCTGAAATACAAAGGCTTTTACTTTTTTGTGGAATCAAAGATCTATTATCAAGGGTAAAACCCACAAACAATAACTGCCCAAAAAAGAGGGAGAAAAATAAAAAGGAAAAAGCTTTCCTTGTCTTAAACATACCTGCAAAACTAAAGGTTAAGCTGTGAACTGGGAATAGCAAAACAGGCCAGTGAAAGAGAAAATCTTTGGCAAAGACTTCGCTAAGGTCTACATGGCGCTGATTTGGAGAGATACAGGGATATGAGAAACACTACTTGAGGATGTATGGGCAATTTCCTGATGAAAGGCTGTCTCCAGGTACTGTAAGGCTGAGTGATCTGGCTGTCTACTACCTCTGTTTGCCTCTCTAGTGTCTCCTGGAATAAATGCAGACAGGTTTTGCTCAGAAGCTTCATGCTGTTGAATTGGTGTACAGCCCCAAAAAGGATTGCCATGCCAGAGTTCCTGAGCTTTGTCAGATCTGCAGTCCATCCTCAACCCCTGCAGCTGCAGCAGGCTGTGTTTGGGAGATGTTAGATCTGATGGAGTGGAAGCTGAAGCATGAGATGGCTCCCAAATCATGTCCTGTATCCAAAGCCTCTAGTGCATACTGTGAGTATGATCCTAATCCAGACATGGCTTCAGGTCTGTATTCAGAAGAACCAACTTGCTGATAAAACAGGTAAGGGAGATCATTCAGCCTGATGGCACAGATTTCACAGGTGGTACCCAGATGCCACCAGCTTGGGCATCAATGTAAAATTTCAGCTTGATTTCACTGCCTTGTTTCTCATTCCATTCTGAAAACTGGCATATGCTCTGTTTTTCTACAATAATAGACAGTTTCTTCATCCCTTGCCTTCTCAGTGTGACAGGTATAAACTGCTGGTTACAAACCCTGAACATTTCAGAATCTAGTGACATTTAAGGGAAAAGATTCCCAAGCCCTTGAAAGAAACACATCAGCGAAATAAACAAAGCAGCAAGCACAACTTCCTTGCTGTTAAAGCGATAAAGAAATTAACAGTGCACCAGGTTCCAAAACCCCTCTGCTGTTTGCAGATATCTCCCTTTTTCTCTTTTTTTTCTAAACTCTCTCTCCCACCAAAATGTATGAAGGTAACTGCAGTTAAAGCGATGGCAAGAGGCAGGAAAGATATTGCTTCCCCTGAGTTTTATGAAGCTGATATCAATCTTTTTTTTTTTTCATAAACTTCAGGCCTGTTATTACCCTAAAAGCGTGTTCCACGGCATTTAATGTGACACTGATGAGAATACAAATAAGGGGAAGTGAGGGAGATGGAGGACAGGGATAGAAAAATCAAATGATGCTAAATGCGAGGACCTGAACAGCACTTCCATATCCACTGCCATTGAGGAGAGTTTAAAAGGCCCATGAAACTGCAGAGCATCTGAATTGTGTTTGGGGGCAGTAAATCAATTTAAGCTTCAGCAGTGAGGGGAAAAAATACAATCTGAGGAAGGTGAGAAAAGAAATTTGGGCTATAGAGGCATGAAGGCTTGCATGTGAGCTAATGAGGCATGCTTTTGCTGAGTGTTGTATGGAAAGTCAGGATATAAATGCCCTTGAAATTGGGATGATTTGGAATGAAAAAAAAATGCTTTGGATTTTCTGAACTTTCACCTTGAAGGGTATGTAATGCTGATTAGTTTTATGCCAAGTTTATCCAGTCCTTGAGTAGGTACTAGTAGATGTGTATAACTAAGTAAAGTTCTTGCTTCTGAGAGAAAAGGTTGGATTACTTGTATTGTTTCTTCTTCGATACATGAATAGCCAATAATTGGCACATTCAGAAGAAAACAAAAGAAGTAATTCTTCATATAGGGGGTATGCATGAAATTCGTTGCTGTAGAACATTGGAAATATGCAGAGTTTGCACAGATGCAAGCAGAGACCGGACAAGTTCATGAAGGGAAATCCACTACATATATATACTGCATATATATGATCCATGATTGGATTGGGAAGTCCTTGAGCTTCAAACTGCTGGAAATTGGAGAGTATTCTTAAGAAGTATTGCTTCATGACTGTCTAAGGCTTATATTCCTTCCCTGGAATCTGCTTTTTGTTGCTCTCAGGTATGTGATCCCAGGTGACAATAACTACGTTCAGCCTTAGGACAGGCACCATCATGATTTTAGGCATGATTAGATATAATTCTTGGGAGCATGAGGGATTCCACTGAGCTACACCCCAAGGGGATTTTTGCATCCTGCTTGGAAACAGTCCACCTTCCTCCTTGGCCCCCAGGAGACAGCCCCACAAGCAGAAGATGGGATAGGAGAGCAGGTCTTGCCAACATTATGGTCTTTCTTGACACCATTCTTTCATTGCAGCAGGTATTTACAGTGAGGCATTGTTCAGTGCTAGGCTGAGCCACAGTCAAGTGTGATTTTTGCAGTTACAGACCTAAGCTCTTAGATAACATTCATGAGGCTATGTCTGAGGAGAAAATCTTGACCTATCTCAGCTGAAGATCAGACCTATAGTGCTGTTGACACAGATGGGCTCACCAGACTGCTGCAGTGATCGCTTGGGTTACATAATCCAGCTGCAGTGCCACAGGGTAACAAAGTGGGCATTTAGCTAGCTCATGAATTCACTCCTTTCCCCAAGCTACATTCTCAGACTTAAATGCTGTGGGGAAGTTTACAGAATTGTGGATACCAAAAGGAAGTAACATATACCATCTCCGAACTGAACCTGGAAAAGAAGTGACAGAGTGCAACTTGGGCATGGACTTGAATGCAATCAGAGCAATAACGTCTTTCTGTTCATCCCAGTTTTCCAATAGGATGTACCATCAGCTCTTCAGAGGGTAGTTAAGGAATACGAGAGCCAGTTCAACAGTCTTCTGAGAAATCTATGTCAGCACCTTCAGGAAGTGTTGCTGTGAACACTGTGTAGTTGGTATGGTGATAAATTACCTGATACTGCTATAGGAAACAACACTGCAAGTGTCTTCTTGCTAACCCTTCCAGACTCTGTAAATGTCCCATAAATATATTCATTTTCTTGAATGAATTGTGCCATATGTATTATTGGTTCTCAGTTTATAACGTAATCTCAGGTACCCGGTGCCAAATTTGCATGTATAAGCACATGAGGAAAATTATTTCATTTATAGATTATTATTCCAAATGAGAATTCAAAATCTGCGCATGAAGAGCGTGTGCAATTTTCCACAGGCATGAAATTCTTCATGTAAGTCAATATACATTTTTATAAGAAAAAAGCTCTTACAACTCAACGTTTGTCAAAACAGCCGTAACACTATTCAGAAATGAGAAAATAGTGGCAAAAATTGCAGTAGTGAGAGTATGCATGTTTTGAGTTTTGATGAGATGTAAAATTGGCTGAAGTTATTGCTAATTTCTGCTAAAGAAGATCGTCTTGAAATGTCAGTATTTCACAAGAGTTTTCAATAGCTCTTCAAGTGACACAAAGTACTCTCATGTCAACCTTAGAAACTCAAACCTATGCAGCTGGTCGTACCTAAGGAATTTCTTTTGCAAAGATCATTCCTAGTTGAGGACCAAAAGAGGACTGTTAGAAAAACAAGTTCCAGGAGAGACTGGAATTCTGCAAAGCAATATCTTTCTCATTTTTTTCCTGACTGAATGTTCAGTGAAGGAAGAGGGGATATCTGTTGCCGTGTTTTGGAGACAATCAATATTAACAATGTAATCTGAAGACTTAATCCTGGAACTTTTTTGTGGTGAAGTTTTGCTTCAGCCATGTATTTTATGCTGGCTTAATATTGGACAGCTTTCAACTTGTCTGTGCATAGGCTAACAGCTCTTAACACTTGGATAACTTGGACTCTAACTTGCTATGGGAAGGGACTGTGGTCTTTGTTCAGTGGTCAGTTTGGGATCCCTAAGCTTTCCACTAATTTGGAATTAATCGGAAGAAAATGGTACTTCATGATCTTTAGGCATAATTTTGTAGGGAGCTGTTCTTGAGAAGTGGAATAGTCAAATGTGTGATTATTTGTGGCTTCGGTACATCACATACAGTGGAAAAATTTTCCCTAGACAAATTTGTGCAATTACATTTATCCCCATGTTTAGGATGTCACATTTTTGAGGAGCAAACCCCATCAAATACCAAATAAAAAGTTCCACCCCAACACTATCAAATCATTCCACAAAAGCCCCAGGTTTGGGGGGGTTTTTTGTTTTCCCTGAAAAGCATTTTAATAGTGGGAAGACAACAAAGAATTCCGTTATTTTATTTAAATCAAATTCAGAAAGAAAGCATCCAGAACTAGCATGGGGTTTGGCCATTTTAAGTAAAGGCAGGAAGATCACCAGAGGTGTCCAGGTTGTGCAAAGAAAAGCTAGAATGATGGTGTCAATAATGTTGTTTGTCTTTCTGAAATGGTCACATAGGACATTCATGCCATGACAACCCCCAGCTTTTGTCACAAGTTTTTTCCCCAGCTGCTTGTGAATATTTTCAGGCATTTTATGAGCAGAGGTAGTCTGTGCTCTGTCCCTCTCTCCTTCAGAGGATGTTTCTGTTTGCTTGATGAACTTCTTCCTGTCCTCATCCAGTTTTCATTCTCCTAAATAACACAGGGAGCACACACATTTTCCTTAGAGGCAACAATGACCTGTAAACTAGCAGCAGGACCGGGAGAGACAGACCAGGTCACGATGTAATTATACCTGCTCTCCTGAGAGCAGGAATTGATTTATGCCTTCAAAGCTAATAAAAACTTCTTATTTGTGGGATGATTCTGCCAGCAATCAACAGGTAGGTGGCGGAGCAATTTTCAGTCAACTGAAATTGTATGTTTAAAAAAGGTCCTTCAGGAAATAGAAACTATTTTATTTTATTTTATTTTATTACTTAAAACTTGATTCTGCTGAATACTAAAAGACCTATCTAATAGCAATACACTTTTAAAGTAATGAAATATTTACAGCTGGAGCCTTCAGCAGAGGAACAGTAGAGTATGTTTATTTTGCAGCTCAGTAAATTATATATATACCAAGAATCAAATGAATGTTTTCAGTTGATCATGCTAATCCAAACAAGCTTTCTTTATGCTTTTTAATCTGGAGAATTTGTTTTCCATTCCCATGCACATAATTATCGAAGCATCTATTAGACACTATAAATAAATCCAGGCCCTAAAATTTGTCTCCAGACTCTAAATACATAGTATGACTGCAGGGCATATAATTTCTCAGCAAAAGCTGGTGGGTTTGTCACTCTCCCTGAGCCCTTAAAGGGAAATTGCAGTGATGGCTGAGTAAATATTTGCTAAATAAGAACGTATATATTGAAATTTATGCATAACTGTTGAGAAATATCTGGCAAAATTTCCATCTCTGTACAGTACTAAAGGGTGCATGCAGCTTTCCAAAAGCTTTGCCAAGTTCAGGATGGACAAGAGCAGGCTTCATTTTTGACACTTGTTTCCATAACTCGTATACAGGGGTAAGTCTCAATCTGGACTTTCTGCAACAACCAGATTGCCGTGAGCATCTGGGAGAACAGGGACAAATTATATGGAAATACAGTGAATGCTGTTGGCCAGACAAGCTTTGCTGTTGCTTGAACTCAGCAGAGTTCACCCCAGCATAAGTTACTAATGTGAAAAGGGCAACTTGCAAGAGAGAAAAATAAAATTTCAGAAAGCTCAGGAGACTTGAAAACTCAGATAAAACCTCAGAAACCAGCTAAAATAATAAGGAACTCAATTTATGTGAATGTGTGTTTACCTGTGCATGAGCATTTTTAGTCACAAATTCCTTGGCTTCCCATCAGCTTTCCAGTTTACAGTTTATTATTATTAATTATTGTGTCAGTGCACATCAGTTTGGGCATGTGATATGAACTGCAGGATCTAATGTTTCTTTCATCTCACTGGAGGCCCAGTTGTGCAGCCCTGACCCTGATCTGCGCTGAATGCTGCCCCCAGTAACATCATTCAGATGTAGCCATTCAGTCAGTGGTCACTAAGACTTGAAGGTGGCTGGATGTGATGGTACCATTTTCACTCACTGTTTACTGTTGCATCTAGTGAACCTCAAGTATGCTAAGCTGTAAGAAGGAAAAGGCATGGACGTTACGACAGACAATAAAAAAGTGGGAAGAAAAGGGTCACTTGGCCAAAATCAGACCACTGCTTTGTCACCAGTCCCTCCAGAATCCCAGACCTGCTCTGGGATTTATGGAGAAGAATCCTTATCTCCAATACTGCATTCAGATGTTTTTCCTGTCATACTTTTCTCTGGCACTGGAGCAGGGGCAGCCTTTATTAGATGAACATGCCTTTTGCTTCAGCATGAACTGCTGGATACCCTGTACACATTTATTTCATAGTCAGCCCCGTGCAGTCCGCAAATTAATCTCCATTAGCCAAAGAAATGCACAAGTTGTTAGTAGAGAATCTTTTAAGAAGTTAAATGAGAAAAAATATCACTAGAAAAAGTGCAGAAAGCAAAAAGCTTGGTGTTGCTTAGTTGTTTCTTTCCAGCTGGATTGTTCTCTAATGCTGAATGTTAATTGGAAAATAACAGCATTCCTGCCTGCTTTCAGAAAATCAATATGCATTTTTTTTGTCCCCCTCCCCCATTCAGGTTAATTCATTACTGGGATATTTTTAGACAAGTGAATAAATAAAAACAACCCTTTTCCAGTCAAAAATTAATAACCATACCCAGCCAGAACGACCTCCCCAGTGCCATCCTTTCCCTGTGTTCAGTGTTGCTCACTGTTGTCTGTGCCAGCCGCCTGCCCCAAATCACTTTTTGCCCTTTCCACAAAGCTGGATATGCATCCAGTGTTCCTGTGAACTGGCACAAGCTGGAGGATCAATGGCTCTGTTTGGCAGAGGCTCAGCTGCTGGACATTTTGCAGCAGCAACAGCTTGGCAGTGTTGCCTCAGTACATGGACATTAACACCCGTTCACCATTCCCTGTTGACCAAGTGGAAGAGCAAGGCAGAAGAAGAGAGGACAGAACTGGAAATACAAAGAGGCGAGGTCGTGTTTAATAGATGATGCCTCACAAAATAAACAAACAGTAATTCTAGCAGCATTGTTTTGCCTTATTTTTTTTAATGCATAGTCCTGTTTAAATCCCCTTGGATCTAATTAAAACTTTGTTGGCCACCCACCAATCAAGATAATTACATTGTCTGGCAAAAACAACAGCAAGAAAGACAAAATAAGACTGTGCAGAGAGATACACCTATGTGGCAAAACAAAACAAACCTGGAAAACAATCCAGGCCCCATGCCTTGTTTATTTATTTTTGCCTGGTTTGGAAACTGCAAAAAGAACTGAACTGTGTAAAAGACACTGAGTTTGCACCACCTCAAAGAGTCCTTCAACAGATGTTGAAGGCAGTAAAATGCCCAGAGTGTGTCAATGAGGATTTGCAATCACGATTAGGGAATCTTGCAGGAGATCAAGGCACGATGTTAAATATTAAAATGAGCTGACTGCTGGGAGAGACTGAATCAGAAAGGAGCTCTTACTGCAGTGAAAGAGCAGACACTCAAGATGTGCTATTTAGAACAGTCATCACTAATAAATCAGGACTTGCTTAAGTTCTTCCCAAGCAAGGTCTGAGATCCTTGATTTATTTTTCGCTCTCTCAAGTTCCCTGGATGCTGCTGCTGTGATAGCTGGCTTTTTCCATGACAGCAAACATATGTAAGGTATGCTGCAAATGAATCTGATCTGAACTTTATTGAAATCAATGAAAAGACTCCCACTGATTGCAATCAGGCATAAATGAACTGAAATATACATGGAGACTTGGCCAGACTGGAAAATTGAAACAATTTTAAAACAGGATATCAAAGAGTCTTTATCAAAATGTTAAAAATGACTTTGGATTGAACAAATACAAAAGTGAAGCGCACTTAATATCTTTTGAAAAAACATTGTTTCAAATGGAGAAGAAAATCCGAGAGAATCAGATTTGGACTCATACATGCATTTGGAGGGCTCCAAACACTGGCAAGCACAATTTTGGCATAAGAAAAGCAGAAACCCTGAATTATTATTAATTGCATGAAAATACATTCAAATGGAGTTTTTCCCCTACGCTTCCTTGATATGAGAATAGATATTAAACACAGAGAGTAAACACTCCTGAAAATAAATGGAATCTCAGAGAATGCTTGCAATGAAATCATCAGAAACATCACTTATGAGTTTCTTCCACTGCTAGGACTATTTATTGACCTCTGTGTGTGTATACACATATTAGACAGACTTATTGTTTTTCATCACTCTTATTTCATAAATCTGATTATTTAAAAAGAAAATATTTTGAAGATTAAGGGAATCTTTTTTTTTTCTGTTTTAAGATATTAATTGAAAACTGACATAATTTCAGTTCATTTTGAAATTATTTTATAGAATCCACCAACTTATAGAATCCATCCCCTATACATAGTATCAAATTTAACCTTAACATAAATTAGCACTATCAGGGTCGTCTTTACCAGAAACAAGTATCTGTATATGAGCTTTATATAGCTTAATCTTCCAGGTGCTACACTCACAGATGTCCCAGATAAATTGCTAAGAACTCTGAACCCAGCACCAAACTCATGGAAATAAACCCTTTCATGTTGCAAGGTGTTCTGGCAAGCATCTTAAGTAATTAAAGCCATACGAATAACTGATTTTTTTAATTCCCTGCCCAAACTGATTTTATAAAAAGGTCAAAAGAGATTCAGAAATTAAAGATTCATTTCAAGCTGAATGCAACAGTTTGTTCAGCTTACAAAACAGTATTTCATTTTCCTTTTATGTATATACATTGACATATATATTTAAAATGTACATATTTTTAAAAACCTTTCAAGCAGGGCAAATTATCTCCAGGATCATATTGTAAGGAGATAAAAAAAGAAAGGAAATCCTTCATTTTCAAAATGCTCAAATGGAATATTTAAAGTTGACTGCTTTGGCTTTGCATTTTGTGTCAAAACACTTCAGATTAGATTTTGAGCCAGTAGGAGCCTTGTCTTCATTCTATTCTCCACAGTTAGGAGGATTAGTAGCATTTTGATTTTGGTTGGGTTTTTTTGTTTCTTGTGAGATTTTTTAAAGAAAGAAAAGAGAACAAAGGCAGAGAATTGATAATCTCATATAACACCATGATATCAAGAGCTCAAAATTCACTATATGATTCACAGCTAAAAGATTGAAAACACAGAAATATGTATTTCCTTTGCATTTTCTCCTGATTTTCCACCACCCATTCCAAAACTTGATACTTTGTCAGAAGACTGAGGTTTCTCACCAAACACAGACTGACACACTATCTCTCATAACTACTTCTTCTCTCATTAGAGGGTATAACTTTCTCTGTCCTACCAAGCCACAGAATGATAGATGGATGGCACAGATCTGAGAAGCTGTTGAAGAAGCTACCAATCTGGAGGGAGAAAAGGTCAGAGGAAGTTTTCCTCTCTTCATCTGTGTGTGTGTGTGTGTTTCTGGCCAGGTAGATCCTCTGAAACCATTAACGTTCCAAACAGAGGTGTCTGACTATGCATTGTGATGTTCAGATGTCAATGTCTGTTAGAAAGTGTCCTACTGCTTATCATTTAGCCGAAAAATTAATGTGACTGACTTTTTTTTAAGCAAAAATGAGCTGGGTTAGTAAAGCCAGTTTTAATTGATAGCCAGATCTCTCTCTCCTGGCTTTGTACCATGGGAGTGTGTGAAAAGCTCTGTTGGTTGATCTGCGAGTGATGCAGTTGTCTTCAGAAAAGAACTTCCAACCATTACTTAGGAAATGATGCACCAGTGAAGCAGGACGGAGTTGCCTCACAGAAATTTTTTGCCTGATCATGTTTTCAGCTCGGAAATAAAATACTGTCACTGAGCAAGCTCACATCTTCAATCAGCCTTAAAGGTTCTGGGGTGTTTTTTATATGCTTTATTTTTTCCTGCAGTAAAAAGGTAGTGTAGAAGAACAATATTTTTTTTCTCTGTCTTTTGCTTCTACAAGGAATTTTATCTTTAGTTGCACCTGGAACTTCTATGCTGTCAACACTTCTGGCTAAGAGAAATCAAGCAAGGTGCAGCAGCAAGAAAACACCATCTGTAATGATGACAAACTATAAACACCACTCACAGGCCATTAAGTTTGTAATCTTTTTCTCTTCATCATTATTCTCTTACCTCCATTAAATTCTTCCACAACCAAGTGAAGAAGCCAAAGGTGACAGCGGTAGAGTGATAGACAAGAATTTTTATTGTCCTGTCAATACAGATAAAGCTCGAGCTGATAGAATGTCAGGTGAACTTCCTCAGTGATGACGAAAGTTCAGTAATGTCTGGAAAAGGGAGAAAATACAAATGATTTTTATGCCTGTTAGGCTTTTAAGAAGATTTATGTCACTGAAGTATCCTGACTTTATGGAAGATGTGTTGAGTGGTATTTATTGTTCACAGGAAACTATTATCTGCGCTTGATCAGTCTGGTTAATATCGCAGAATTTCAAGGTTGCAAGACAATCAGAGGCATCCCACTGCCGCGATTCTCTTGAGGAACAGGAAAGGCCTAGAAGATAAAAGATATAAGGCCTAGGGAATTAAAACGACTCAATGAACACAGCTAAGCAACTTGCAATTGGTTTTGAACAGCTGCAGAGATCCTCTGCTGGCCATGGGAAGGAAGGTTTTCATCTCCAACCAAGGAAAAGAACTAAAAAAACATACTAAGAGCCAGATATGTAGCGGATACATGCCTGTGGTAACCTTCCTCAGTTTTCCCTGTGTCCCTTTTGAAAGGAGGGCCCACATCAGAAACAGTACTCCATGTTCAGCCTCCCCAGTGCTAAGGAGATCATAATTTGCTCTGATCTCCTTGTGGTGCTTTGCCAAAGGCAGATGAATATGCAGTTTGCCTTATTAACAAAAAGAGACCCCAGTGCAATCTCCAGCCCTTTTCCAGTCCAGACCAGTGATCCAGCCAACTTTCAAATCTTTGCCAATTGCTTTGACCTGCCGTATTTCCTCAGTTTACCATGACACTGCTGTGGGAGCCAGCGTTACAATAGTCAGCTATTTAGCAGCAGAAGACAATCAGATTGGTCAAGCATTACTTGCTTTTGCTAAAGCAATTTTCATTTTTCCTTTTATGTGGTTGGAAATGTCCATGGTGTACATTTCAGTTATTGATGGCAAAAACTTTCTGGGTATTATGGGGTTGCTTTAAAACAGGATGAAATGTGGCAATTACCGGGTCATCCCTGTGGCTACCATTCATATTGGTGGTAGTGAAGGACTTGACTACAAGATACACCTCAGGCTTTCTCCTTCTGCTAATGTTTACTAGTTTAAAGGTTGTTATAATAAAACTCATTCTAGCTCTGAGCTCCAGCTCAGATTTTTCCTTAGCTGCAAGCTCAGAGCACCAGCTCAGGACGTGCAGTCCTGATATAAATGCAGTCCTTGCAATTCTACTTTACACTCAAGTAAACTACAAAACCCAGCAGAATGTAAGACCAGCTTTTCAGGGCAGCTTTCCAGGTTTCTTGGGCTGCAAAAGGTGATCAAGAGAGAAAGCCAGCTTGGAATTCCAAGCAGAAGTTTTTCTCATGAACAGTCTTCTATGGCCTGGGGTGTTTTCGGCTTCTAAAGCCCATGGTAATCCCTGACAGGAGAGCAGCACTCAGGAGCACAGGGTGACAGTGGATTGCTGCCTCCAGATCACAAGGGCTGGGGATCACTGGACCACTGAAATGCAAGCAGAGCACAGAGGAGCAGATGACGCTAGAGCAGGAAGGGGATTAAATAATAGGATATATAGGCACAGTGACAAAGAGGGCTAGATTCAGCATCAGTGTAGATGTGGTAGCTGTGCAGCCACATGAGTATTGGTTCAGCATGTGACAGGGCATACAAGCTCATTTTGGGGGGTGGGAGGCAGTGGTGGTGTGCGTGTGTCATATGCTGCCTTCCTCCCATGGCAAATTCATCCTTGGTTTATCACTGAAATCATTGTGCAAAGCTGGCCCAGGAAGTTTCTGCAGCTGTAAGAGCAGGAAGGAGGTCTGGACCCAAAGAGTAAAATGCAGAGCCTGTGCCATGAGTATGAGGTTTGCCATCTGTGATGGGATGGTATGAGAACCCTTGGGATCCAGAAGTGGAAGTGAAACAGAGGAGCCTACATGAGAGATTTTCCAGAGGAAAAAGATCCAGACAGTTCCTGTTATGCCCAGAGTGCTGCTGGCTGATAAGCATCATTAGGTATTTCAGTATAAACAGAGCTTTCAGGAAAACTGGAACCAGGTGCTGAGTACTTTCCTGTACTTAGGGGCAATCACACTGATGGAATCTGCTTGCCACCCAGCTCTTCTTGCCAGGTAAATTGCTGTCTGAAATCTCCATCTGAGGATTTAGCAAAGCAAAATGGCTCTTTAAATTATAAAGTGGAAAAATCTTGCACTTTTTTTTTTTTGAGATCACTTTAAACCTCAGCCTTTGCAACAGGCTGCAGCAAGAGGGAGTAAAAGAACAAAAAGCCCTTGCTGTTAATATTTATGGCAACTAAAGCAAACTTGCATCACATTTGCAGATGAATGGGAGCCCCTGTTAAAAGCTGCAGCAGCTTAATTTGGGGATGGCACGGGTTTGGGGCTTGATTGTCTGGAATAACAAAGGAGAGCTTTCACGTTAATTAATTTAGAGGAATTATTAGTGTTAAAAATAAATAGTTCAATCACGGTTCCAAAAATAATCTGAGTGATGGGAATGAAATTCAGTGGAAAGAAGATCGAGATTTTATTTCAGTTCCAGATTTTTTTCAAGTGATTTTTGCCTGCTAAATCCATTGCCCCTATTTGAGGTCCTAGGATTTACTTTTGATAATACCTATATAACAATTATCTAAATATTGCTGCAAAACAAACCACATAGGTAAATAATGTCCATTTGTTCAGTGGAGTAAAAGTCACTTGGAAATAGTTGTTTCGATGCATATAATTAATCTTTATTTTATTTGAAGACCGAAGCATCCAGAACCTTAAAAAAAAAGAAAGTAAAAAAAACCTCTCAAAAGGTTGTAAAAAACTGTAAAACTGTATTTACAGTTCAAAACCATTTTGTGTTCCTAAGAGAAACTGCAACAAGCGCTGTTGTATCCTGATTTGTAATTTCTTCCTTTTTTTTTTTTCAAACAGAGATTCCTTTTGAAGGAATTATGTGTAATGTCAAACTACATTATTCATCACTCACCGTGGCTTGATAGGAATCAATGGAGTAGTGTTCTTCTTGGGCTCCCTTCATTACACAGTCTTAAAAGAGAAAACTGATGACTTAAAATGAGTGTAGATTCATGAAATCCTGATTATACAAATATTTACCAAGGAAAGATTATACTGCTTATCGTAGAAGGCATTTGAGTGCAAAATAGACCAGGCTGTGTTATGCCCCTGCTCTATATTGAAAACTCAGCTGCTTAACCCCATCTAATTCCATTTTTTCTCTCCATCCTTCTTCATTCCTCTTTTCCCCTTTCTACTCCATCAAAATGCAGGCAATGTTGGCATACTCCCTGAGTTGCTTCCATCATACAAATTACATAGTCTAGCATGTTTCAGAAGACAGGGATCCTGAGGAGCCAGGGAATATCTTAGGACCACATTTTCACAAGGAGTTTCTGACTGCAACTGTGAAACACTCTGGAGGAAAGGATTCCTGCAGATGGCAGATCATTGCAATCGCCGTCATAAGGATTTACATCCTTGACCAAGCCCATATTTCCACCCATCTCTGAATCTGCCCAGTGCCAAATGAAGATTTGTGTACTCACGCACCTTTCATTCTGTTCCTGTTTCTCTCTTCAAGGCTATATAAATCCTGAGGAAGATTCTTGCTCCACTGCAACAGTTACTCAGAACTGCCATCTACTCCCTTCACTAGATTCCTCCTTGTGTTTCCTGACTCTGAAAGTGAGAACCCTTTTTGCAGACCTCTGTGTCTGCAGAAGTTCCTCTCTGGCAAAGAGGAACACTCCCTGCCACTGCTTATCCTGGTAAAGGCAGGGGCTGAAGAGGCCAGCTGAGATCTGCAGATTTCATTTGCTCTCGCAACTTCTTGTTTTATAGTGCCAACAACCGTCTCCTGTTCCATGGCTGCCAGGGCTTGCTCCTCATCCCTCCCTCAAGGCAACACTGGCCATGTGAAACATAACAGCAGTCTTCTGATCAGGCAGCATAGCAGTTCTGGGAAAACACATTCCCATCAGAGGCTCGAGTAAGGTATATGGTGTAGTCTGTGCTATTGAAACATTGGATCAGGTGTAACCTCAGCTCAGAATACCCACGAGTGCAGCCTTTCTTTTCTGATAAGCACAGCCACAGAGTTCAGTCTCTACACACCAGGGCTTCCTTTTGGCTGAGTATATGTATTCCAGCCCTCTCTCATGATAGCTAAGCTGTAGCTCCTAACTCGGAAAGCTACCCCTTACATCAAAAGACAGAGGATTATCCTTTTGTGCCAAAGACTCTAGCTTCATATCTCTGATGGCTCAATCATCACATCATTTATGGCGGAAAGATGGCTGGCAACAAGATTAGGTTACGGCAATTTAAAATGTCTTGCTCAGATTAAGCGCAAATCATGAGTATTCAAAAGCACACATAATTAGACTGTAAAATTGAGTACTACAGCATGCATCAGACACCAAGAGTGTAAATAAGGATTACACAAATTTAAAGAAGATGGGTCCATCTGTAGCTATTAAACAGAAATAATCAGGTGCAATTTCTGCTGTTGGAAGCTCCTAAGCTAGTGATTGCTAGAAACAGTGATGAGGGAAAGGCTTGTATTGTACATCTCTGTCCTGTATCCACCCACAACAAAGATTATGCTGACAAAAATATGGCTATGGATCTCAGGTCAGATCCGGTATTTTCTCTCCATAACTGAATTGTGTGCATTTGTTGAAGAGCTCTGCAGGTATGGTATACTCACGGTATATAAGATGTGCACTACCACAGGCACATCCACATTTCTCAGTGGTCACTAATCACAATCCAGAGATAATAATCTGCCTAAATGAGAGAGCTATATTGTTTCCCTCATTAGCCTTAGCCACTCATTGGCATGCAAATCCCTGTGACAATCCCAGAAGAAATTTCCACTGACCTCCTATTAATTTCCCTCTTCCAAGTTCTTTTTCTGCATTGCCCACTCATCTCTTTGAATTTCATCCCTTTAGATTAAAGGCTTTTTAAGAGACTTGTCCTTTAGTGCATCGTTTGGGATAGATCCATCTGGTCAATCTATTGTATAGAAGACAAAAGAGTGGGTTGATAATAAAGTAGTTCCATCTCCAATCCTTATTGCTTGGCTGATCACACTGTGACTCAGTTTCCCCATTTATACAGCAAGAGTGGCCTTTGTGAAGAGCTTTGGGCTCAGTAAAGTGAAAGGAGCTGTTTAAATGTAAAGTGTTAATTATTATATCAGCAGGCTGTAACTAATAGTAACCATTTAGCTGGGAGATCTGGGAACAGGTATGCAGTTAATTGGTAGATTTAGTTGAGGTCTGGTGGTTACACTGTAGACGATCCATCATTGTTGTAAGCAGCATGAAGTTATGCCCAGCCTCAATTACTGTAAGTCTCCCTTCACCTGTGGTCTTGTGCTAATATCCCAAGACGTGTCACCAGTAATCATTTGAGTGAAATCTCTAGAAGAATGTGGAACAAATCAGCAAATCTCTTTCTGTAATGCACTGCCAAAAAATACAGTAAAGTCTTCCATGTCAGGAAGGAAACGTTAAAAAACATTAATTAAAAACTAAACTCTCCTAGAAATCAAACGGGAAGGAGTGAAAGCAGGGAGATAGGATGGAATCAAATTCAGTGGAATAGTCTTCATTCCCACAAGTGTGTAGGCATTTGCAGGTGCCTGGTAAACCTAGGGCCACTGTCCTGCATGGACAGTGATGCTGCCTCTGGTAAGTTACCAGGGGCTCCCATGGCCAGCAAGCACCAACCTCTGCAGAGTTGGGTGGTCTCTTCTGGCCACTGCTACTGACTGCTCCTTGCAAAAGAGATCTAGTAAGAGAGGAGCACAGCTCCTGGGGGAGAAATTGCTGGTCCTGAAAATGTGAGACAGCTGGAGCAGAAACGGTTTTTTCTGCTGATAAACCAGTGGTGAGGAATCTCTCTCCCCATCTCCCACCACCAACTGCTGTCGTTTCATTTCCAAAATCTTGTCCCTGTCTCCATCAGCATTTATGTGAGTACATCTCTGCCATGCCTGAGTGATTTATTGAAGCATCGACAGCTACTGTAAATGACAGTACAGCAAAGCAAAGGCAGAGGAGGGAACAGAGGGGTAGAAATGTGACTTTCCCTCTGCCAAAACAAGCACAGCTGCCTATTCCCAGCAACTGTACTTAGCGAGTTTCAGAGGGACATTTCAGAGCCTGATGCGTTGTTTAAGCCCACTTAATCGAATTAAAATATCTCCTCTGGAAACACTATACACGCATGTATGTATGTTTATATGTATGTATTGCTCCTTCACTTTGCACGTTTGCTTCCAAGTCCATGTGAGGTGGGTTTAGTGTTGTGGAGTGGGCTTTAGGGGTTGGAGCTGATGGAAGGGATAGGGTGATTTGAGTTTAAAAGTTGGGGTAAGTCTTCCATGGAGTGTTGTGCGTGTGTAATGTGTGTGTGTGTGGCGGGGGGTGTGAGTAACCAATCGCTCACGACACACGCGGGGCGTCCTGGCGGGGCGGCCGCGGGAGGAGTGTGATGCAGAAGCGGCGAAGTGGGAGCGAGCAGAGAGAGAGCGAGCGGGAGAGGAGCGAGCAGAGACTTCCACCGAGCCAGCCGGGAGGAATCACCAGCCAGGATTTGCTCCTCTCTCTCTCCCTCTCTCTCTGATTTCAATTCAGCTCCTCCCCCGTGTGGTTGTGGCTTTGCCTTCCATCAAAAGCTTGATCAGCGACGCCAGGCTTGGGGGGGAAAGGGGAAAAAAAAAAAAAAGCGGAAAAAAGAAAAGGGGAAAAGTGCAAAAGAAGCAAAAGAAAATAAGGGGCAAAAAAGAGGGGGGAGAGAGCAATCTCCCCTGCCCCCGCCTGCATCCAACACAGCACAGTCTGAAACTTTGTGGAGTTCTCGCTGTGTTTACCCCGCGGCGGGTAAATCGGCAGCACCCCTCTCTCTAGCTCCTGCTCTCTCCTTCTTGCTCTTTCTCCCTCGCACTCATCAGTAGTCAGCAGCGATGGAAAAAGTTGCTGGCTGGTACCCAGCCTGGCACGTTGCTTTGCTATACTGGACATGGCTTTTCCTCTTTACTTTTGGCTTTACCGGTGCAGAAATAACTTGCAGATCCTGCCATTCCCAGGTGAAGCCGCAGCAGCAATATCCGCAGCAGGGATTACTAATGCATTTGAGGACCGACAGAGGAGAAAAGGAGCAGAGGAGATTCCCCGGAAAGAAGGGAGGTGAGAGAGGGCAAGAGGCCGGGATGGAGGCGGAGGATGTTGGGCTGCAAGCGACTCTGTCTTCTGGTCCTGCGGGGACGAAATTCAGCGGCTGGGAGACCCGGCGAGTGACCAGGGACACCGAGAAAGTGACCGGGGAGAGCCGTCCCCGAGCGGCGGCGGCAGCGGCTCCTGCCGAGGACCAACCTCTCCGAGGCCGGGGGTCCCCCGCCGCGGGCGGTCGGCCGGGGTCGGTGCGGCGGCGGCGGGGCCGTAGCCCGCGGGGCGCGGCGGGGCGGGAGCCGGGAGAGAGCGGCGCCGCCCGCTTCGGGCTGGAGGAGCTGCGGCTGGGCAGCACCACCTTCGCCCTCGCCGGCGACTCGGCGCACAACCAAGCCATGGTGCACTGGTCCGGGCAGAACAGCAGCGTGAGTACGGCCGCGGCGGGCTGCGGGAGGGGGAGGGATGCTTGTGTCCGCTTTTCCTTTTTTCCTTTTTTTTTTTTTTTTCTTTTTTTTCTT
>WYDI02017226.1:0-31262 GCA_009867235.2 Psittacus erithacus
ACCCAAAAAAACACAACAAACCTACACTCCCCCCCCCCCCCCCCCCCCCACCCCCCCCCCAAAAAACAAAACCAACCTAAACCAACCCAAAAACCACAAAACCAACCTCCAAGAGGAGAGGACAAAGAAAAAGATAACAACTTGGAGTTTCTATATTTATCTGTGTGGCATGTGTAACCACTTCACTGGGCTGTCAATTTTAATTGGACTGCACCCTACTGTAGTTGGGTTCACACTGGTTCAATTAAAAAATCCTGTTGTTACTTTTTCTCCCCATTGCCCATAAATAGGAGTATTGTAGGAGTAATAATGTTAACTCCAGTGTTCTGGCAGAATGCCAGCCCAGGTAATTTTATTCTGCCTATGGAAATTTCAGTCACGGTTTCAGCTGAATACATTAGCCTTCATTTTCCACTCCTGATCATCGTACTGTATAGCACTGCTGCATGTTGCTAAAGAGCCACCCCAGATGTGGCTGCATTTTAGTGATCACTGAACTAAGGAAAAAAATCAGGATCTCCCCTTCTAGTAAAATTCTAGACTATTTACAAAGTGCAATGGTGGGGGTGAGAGTTGCTTGAATTAGGGATTACTTGGTGAAAGTATGCATGGAAAGTATGGATGGACTGTATAGATACTTAATGGCTTGTAGCACCTTTGCACAGTGATGTGGTTATGACAAAGAACAGTGGCAGGATTTTGTAGTCTCATTCAGCAAGATCTTCACAAGCAAGGTAGGTCAGGCGGAGTCTTTGACTTACAGAGTAGAATAACTTGGCAGAAGTAGTCCTTTAACAGCCTATCTGAGAGATTTGCACAAGGACTACTCATCATCTAAGGCAAAAAGAAGAGGGACAGTGCTGAAAAAGTGGTGATAGTGCCCTAAGGAAAGAGTGGCTGGAAATGTTGACTTTGTACACCATTTTCTACATAGCTGTCATTATGAATTGTTTAAAATAAAGATACACTCCCTGCCCCCTCGCCAAAAAAAAAACAACAAAAAATCAACCAAACCAAAAACTACACCTAGTCTTCTGGAACAGGTTCTTCCAGCATTTTTACTTTTGTCTGTTTTGAAAACTGACTATGTTGTTGTTGAAAAACCAGATATTTGTCTACAAAAGAATCAGTAGCAGCTTAATGCAGCATCTGTTGACATTGACATAAGAAAAGCTCTGTGCTTTCAGGGGGCCCCCTGGCCTCCAGAATGGGGCAATAACATATGGATAGCCCATGTCAGAGTTAAGAACAGGGATAATACTTGCTTTGTGTGACTTCTAAAGAAAAATGAAACTTGTGTTACGAAATGAGCAGAATAGTGATAAAGTACAATGGGCATTCAGGAAATCAGCAGCAAAGTGACCACCTAATGGTCAAACCACCAACCTTCTCTTTCAAAAGCTCTTTGAAGCCAGGGAGGTGTGTGCTGACTCAAATGGCAGAGAGATAGATACCTACTTCTCACAGGCTTTTGATGATGATTTGGCATCAACCTGTCACTTATGCCTTGGGGACATCTCCTGCTTACGAATATTGCTGGCTTTTGCTTATTTAAGGTGGAAGCAGAAACTGCATTTTAGAATTTATCATTCTGCTGTTTAGCTTGTATTGTCCACACTATTTCTGTCTGGTTTTGCTGAGCATACATAGTGTTGTATGTATGTTTTCTTCACGTTTTCTCTTTTGGGAATACAAAGATCTCATGCAGCAGGCTCTTCCTGATCTAAGTAAGAGTGATTATTTTGACGACCCTGCTTGCATTAACTGGAGTTTCGGTGCAACCGGCATGCCACATGGCAGAGAATCACCTGCATGACCAAGGATGCAAGGCTTGCCCCCAGTCTTCCACTTCTGGTATGTGATGGTTTTTAATTAATCCAAATTTTGTTTTTCAGATAAAAACACAATCGTTTTAATTTTCTGATGGTGATTGGAAAATGAAAAAGAGCTTCAGGCCTGGGGACAGTTCTCAGGACTGACAGCATTAGCTTATGTATCCTATCATACAGTAACTATGCAATCCATTGACATACACTGGGAGCTGTCAGGTCTGTAGCAATCCAATTAAGTTACATGGTTCCTAAAGCTAGGTGATTTGAGGAAGCTTAAAACAGAGTTAACACTGTGCTGGCTCAATGGCTGTGTCAATTATCTGGTTGGATGTGCTTGTAGCTCTGACTGCTGAAGCATGTAGGCTTCTTTTTTTTCCTTTTTTCCCTAGAGCAAGACCATGGAGAACACATTTAAGAGTTAATTATTACCTAGCTTTATTATTATTTATTAAATGAAAATCTTTGTATATATTTGAAGGAGATGATCATACTACTTGGGGAAAAAAAAGCCCCAAAACAAAACTTGAGAATTAATTGGTTGCATAATGTGTTTTTCAGGCTTTTTGCTGAAACTGAAATATGGAAGTCCATTTATAGTAGCTGAACTGGTATTAATTTCTGTGAAGGTCATTGTTTGACCTTTGCTGTGGGAAGACTGTGGTTCTTGCCAAAGTCTTTACATTCTAACCTGTAGTTTCGTATATCTGCCCGTGTTTCTGTTTGTGCTGTTCCTATTATCTTTGTCTCTGAAACAAGCAAGACAGAAAAGGAAAGCAGCTCTGTGGCATAGCTGTCTTTTTTTACAACTTCTGCCTTCGTGGCAAGTTAATCAAAAGCCCTGTGTGAAGTCCCCTCTGGGCACAGCCTTCCAGACTTTCAAGGTGTCCAAGGGCTTTCAGGTAACCCTATCATGCTCTTAATGCAGGCTCCTCACAGGTGCACATGCTTCATTCTTTGTTTAGTAATTTGTACAAGGAGCTATGTGCTTTGTGGAAGATACCTTGCTTCTCAGAACTCTGCTGCTTTTTAATCAGAAGGGATGTCCATCAACCCAAAATAATCTAGCTCCCCATTAGCAAAAAGCCTGAGGAAAGAGAAGGGTCACTCATAGGCTAACAGCAGCTGGCCACCTTCATCTTATCTGGCAATTAGAGTCAATGTCCAGCCATTCACCAATACCCTGTTGCCAGTGGTGAGAAGGAAAATCACAGCTGTGATAAAAGGATCAATGATAAAATTCAAACTCATTTCACTGGGGACATGATTTCAGCCCAGACACATCTATCTAAGAAATAACCAGCTTGATCTCACTGCCACTTCAGTGAAGGAAGCAGGAGAGCTGGCTTCTTCTGTAGAAGGGTAAAGATGGTGCAGCTTGTCAGGTGCTTTGTTTCAGGAAAGGCGAATTCAAGAACGGAGGAAAATTTACAAAATAAAGCCAAAGAGGGAGGAACAGTGCAGCTACACATCCACATTGGAGATCCTTGAGCCCAACCCAGCTCTGCAAAGGTTCCTCAGAATTTAGCACTACCAGAATTGCTATAACTATTTCATTCTTATGCTGCGTAATGAAGAACCCATCCTGCTAAGTGCAGTGGCTAGCTGAGTCTGGCTCTCTGTGAAGAGCTTGTCAATATTGGTGATTGTTTTTTGCAATGACTTTTAAAGAGTTGAGCCATAGATTGGTGCTTGCTCAGTTGCTCCATCCACCTTTTTCATATCAAGATATTTATGGATACATATTGATATATTTCTTCTTAGCATTCTGTTTGAAGGCCAGCAAAGCTGACCCATGAAGACAGATGTGTACTTGTTTTCCAGAAGAGAAATGATATTCTCAGTATGAATTCAAGTCTTGGGCTGCAAACTTGAGCACACCATTGTATGTAGAAGGCAAGGGTTGAAAACAAAATCAACAAAACTGGCCCATCTGCAGTCACTGGCAAAACTGCCGAGAGACAGTCAGAAAAAAAAAGGAAATCAGGAGAATTTTTAAATGCAGTTTCCCCTTTTATCATGTTTCTAATCCCATTTTCTTGGCTTCTTTTTGTTTTCCTTCAGTGTTGTCTCCAGCATGTACATTTTCGAGGCTTTATAACGCTTCATCTTAAGGGGGAACCTGAAGAATGTATTTTGCCTGCCAACGAACAACCTGAATTTTTTTAATCACCAAAGCCAATCAGAGGCAGGGGATTACAGTCGACGGAGGACTGAGATTTACATAGTCACAGCGCAGTTATTGAAGCTGTCTCGTATTTAGCGCAAACTGTGCCCTCCGATTTGCCGATGCCGGCTGCCAGACAATGCACATGAGGGATTCAAAGGTCAGATGTATTCTTTAATTATTTTTTTTTAAAGAGAGAACCATACATTGCTAATATAAACCACATGGTGAAATCTGTGTGAAGGAAGGCGAGAAAGCACAGCGACCCTGCTTGGTGCCAGTTCTGTAGTTGCACGGCTGCCGTGCCCTCTCATTGGCTTCAATGGGTATATCCCTGAATAATGTATCATATTGTGTATATTAATGTTTCGGCTTTATGGTTCTATTTCCATTAGGGGAAGATTGCCTGTGAGCCTCTTAGTGGATAAATAGGAATTTACAGCTTTCAAAAATTCTCTTAAAGCTTGCAGGATCCACAGAAGAAGGAATTACACATGACTATTTCTGAAGCTTTAAAAGGTCCAGAGGGCCTAATTGTGCTCTCAGATGTGTCTGTGCAGCTCTGACTGAAGTCTTGGGGTATAATGCATAGTTATGTTACAGCTAAAATGAGTCCTCTTTTAAGTTAAACAAAATAATCCTTCAGTTATTAAAAAATTAGACTATAAAGTCTTCAGGGTCAAGCCAGCAACTTCCCAAGAGCTATTCAGAATGTAACAATGTGAGGCCTTGGCTGGAACCAGGCACTGTACCAACCTAGAAATGGCAAATAAATGCTGAAAGTGTTAGTGAAATTCACACAAAGAGGGCAACATCTTCTACAGATCTGTGCATGCGTGTGTGTGTGCATGCACTGCTCCAGGCAGTGGGAGGGAAGGAGGGAACAATCCAAAACTGTCATAATGAAATAACCTAATCAAGTGTTCTCACGCCTCTGTCAGTTACATTAAACAAGACCAACACTGGCAGAGACATTTTCTTTTACCTCTGTTTTACATCAAGCAAGGCTTATGCAACAGTCAAGAGGAGCGTGTTTAAACTCTGTGTTGTGGTGGTGTATTTGTGTGTCAGTGTTCCTGAGCAGCACAATTGCATTCAGTGTTAGGAGAAAGATGAAGATGCAAATTTAGAACAAATAAGGGAAATATATTCAGATACTGGAGTTTGTGTGATTTTTTTTTAAGCAGTCCTTGATTTCACAAGCTGGTTTACACTACACATGAAGGATGAATTGTGCATGAATTTTCCTGCAAGTTTTCTCTGTGCTTTGTGAAAAGGTGTTCACTCAGGAATGAACAGGCTTAAGGCCTGTGCTTGAGAAGGCTAAACAGATGTGTTTTACTGGAAATAATATAGAAAAGGATTCCCAAGTTATAAGTATGTCTTACTTTCATCAGGTCTACCCTAACAGAAATACTCCAGCAACTTTTGCTTTATTCAGCTATCTGTATCACCATTGAAAAGCGAAGGGATAACCAGTCAAGAAATCAGCAATCCACATCTGCATGGCTGGGCCAAAAGCAGCTCCTGCTCCCCAGAAAAGGTAGTTAACACTTACCTAAGCCATTCCTGTGTTTCATCCTCCATGCGTGTCCTTGTGTTACTCAGTAAAATTTGTGTCAGCTTTATTTGTTGTCGCTTCTCAAACTGAAGCTGTGACACTAGCCCTGCCAGCCAAGGGAGAAAAGCTACACACAGGGGCAATGCAAGCCAGTATTGTTTAAATCAGATGAGCTCAGTGGTGTGGAAATTGCTTCTGTTGCATAAGTGTGCTTGCTGGTAAACCCAAACCAAGGGGCTGGTTGAGCATATGTAATTAGCCCAGTACCTGTGGATCTAATTCAGTACTACTTTGGCAAAAAAGTACTGTGAAAAAAGAGAGGCAGGAGATTTTTCTATCAGATTTTCTTCCTACCACTAGAAATCATAACTGCCGTGTGCAATATTCAATATCTGTTGTTAGTTTCCACCTTTCAGCCTCAGCCACTTTTCACTTACCAAGTAAACCTCACCTAGAAGTGTGCTGAAACGTATTATAAATGGGCATATAAAGGCTCTCTCCAGCACTAAATCACAACCATCTCTCCAGAGGAAAGGGACTGCTTACAGCAGCTCTGCATGGTAATTCAGGCCAGGAGAAGAACGGGCTTTTTTCCTTTCAAATAGCAGAAAGAGTTCAGATTAGCAAGCACCTTCTGCAGAAGAGAGCAGAGATGCAGCCACAAAAGCCTTTGTTAACTCCCTTCTCTGACAAAGTGTTTGACAGCATCTGTAGGAGCAGCGCTTGGCTTTAGGGAAGCACTTGTTGCCACCAGTCCTCTGGGCCCAGCACTTTACTCTGGGAAGGGCTGTCTTTGGCCACCTGCTGTATGGCTTTGGGGACAAAAGGTGAAGTCAGGTGCTCTTGCCACACTTGAGAGGTGTCTCCTGCCTAGGAAATGAATAAAGAAAGAAACCAGACCTGCAGCAAGGTCTTCCTCTGAAGGGTGATGGTTTTAAGACAGGGCTAACTGGGAGGTGGGAGCCTCTGCAGATAAGACATGCAACTACTTCTCACGGGAGGGTTTCCAGAGGAAGCACCAATCCCATCGGATGCGGTGTAGCTCCCAAAGCTACACTGAGCTCTGAGAACAGCTGCCGGGTGTGTTTGAGGGGCGGCTGCGGGCAAGACTTGCGTCAGGATGCTCTGCCGGGAGTCCTGCCTGGCGCACTCCCTGCTCCAAGGGGTCCCGTCCCCCCGTGGCTCTGCGGAGCCGCTCCCCGCTGCTCACCGCCGACTCTCCCACCCCACAAGCGGAGCGGGGCGTACTGCCCCCTGCACCGGCGGGCCTTCACTCCGCTTCTTGGGCCCCACGGCTGCCCCAGGAGCGGCACTCGGGACCTCCTCGGCGGGGCCGCTGTCCCCGGGATGCCGTGAGGCCCCGCCGCTGCTCCTGCCGCCGGGCTGCGCGCTGCACGCTCCCCGCCCTCCTCACCGCCCCTCTCCCCCTTCCTCCTCCCCCCTACTCCTCCTCCGGGAGCAGTGCCTCCCCTGCACACCTGCCTTGCCATTTGTCGGCGGCTTTGCTAGGAGGGGAGAATTTTCCCTCGGTCCCTTACAGCATCCCTCCCCAGCACACTCGCACACACGCACAGACAGAGGCACCGCGCTGCCTGTGCATCGGCGGCCGCCGCCACCCCGGGCCCCCGCGCCCCGGCTCCGCGCTGTCCCCGCCGCCGCGGGGCGTCCTCCGCCTGCTGCAGCGCCGCCGGACCCAGCAGCCGCCGGAGGGGGGCGGCGGCGGCTCCCTCTGCTCCGCGGCCCCGCCGGCAGCCGGTAGGTACGGCGGTCCCGCGGCGGCTGCCCGCCGCGGGCGGCTCCCGGCCGGGGAAGGCCGGGCTGGCACTGCGGAGGGAGAGAGGCGCGGAGGGAGGGAGGGGAGAAGGAAGGGGAGGGCGGCGGGAGCCGGGCGAGACGCGCTGCCCCAGCCCCGCCGGCGGCGCCAGCCTCGCCCGGCTTCGGCTCTGCTCTCCGGCGCCGCGGGACCGAGCGCAGTCCCGGCCGCCACCCGGGCACCGGCTCTCCCCGGTGAGTCAGAAAGTTTGCTCTCCCGGGCGGCCGGGTTGTGTTGTTGTTTGGGGTCCGCCTGTTTAGGGTGGGTTTTATTCTCCCATTCCCGCCAGCGGGCTATTTATTTATTTATTTTTATCAGCCCCCCCGCCCCCTTTTTATGGTTATTGTTTTAATTGCAGTTGTTGCTGCAGCGGGAGGACGGGGCTCTGCGCCAGCCGCTGCCCCGCCGCTGCCCCGCCGCTGCCCCGCCGCTGCCCCGCCGCTGCCCCGCCGCACCGGGCAGTCCCCCCCAGGGCACCCGAGCAGCGCACCCCGGGCAGCCGGGGTCGGGCCCGGGGCTTCCTCCCACTTGCGAACCCTGCTTCCTCGCCGAGTTCAGTGGGTCCGCGGCAGCGCCGCGGCAGTTTGCCCAACAGTTTCTGATGGCAGCTGGGGAGGCGGCTGTCCCATCCCTCTCCTCCTCTTCCTCCCCGCTCCTTGAGCGAGGGCTTTAAACCAGGTTTCAGCGGAGCTGCCGGTAACAGGACCTCGGTGTGCCGCCGGTGAGGAGCAGGGGAACCTCTGGGCCCCGGTTGGTAGCTGGAGTGGTGTTGTCGTGGGTTACCAGCTGTGGAATAGCCGTGTCCGGTTTTGACGAAGGCTGGGATCGCTTGTGGATCGTGTCCATCTCTCCGTGCTTTGATCTTGAATCGCTAGGAGTAGCTTGCTGTTGTCTAGGGTGGAGGAAGCTCTCTCGCCTTTTACTCTTTTGTTCTTTAATTCTAAGTGTGGCTTTGGTGAGGGCTCCTGGTTTGTGAGAGGAAGGCTAGCGGCTGAATGAATCCATACCTGGGCAAGAGAGACAAGAAGCATTCAGGTCCTTCCAAAGAATTGTGTCTTTTCTATGTTGTGTGTTATTAGTTCCTTTTTTTTTTTTTAATCCATGGAAATTCTGCTGTAATGTGTCAAAAGCTTTGATGTCCTTTGCAATGTACCTCTTCTTTTTTTTTTTTTTCCCCTCAAATTTAATATGGAGTGATAAAATGCACAGACATTAACAAATAAGTTGAAAGGACTTTGAAATACTGCATGTTGTGCATGGTTGAAATTGTAGATATACATAAAAGAGTAGCAGCTATTCTTCAGATTTTATTTAAAAAGCTTTTTCTCTATGGCTTTGTGCTGAACTCTCTTCATCTGTCTCTCAGCTTTTAAGTATGATGGTGTTTTTGTTGTTGAGGTCTCCTGTTGTGTTGTGGGGATGCCTTGACAGGCACCCACATTAGCCTGGTTTTAATGATCCTTTAATCTCTTGCTTTACAAAGACTTGCCACTGTAAAAATACATGAAATTTACTATTGTGGCTTTTCAAGAGCTCTTTTCCTGGTGTTTTTATTTATTTATCTATTTATTTATGTTACAACTGAAGGGGGGTGGGGGAGAGGAGGAGGGAATTGTCTCTAACTCTTCTCTCTGTCCAAATGTGCAAAACATATATGAATGCATAAAGAAATTAAGGCGCTGAAACAACCCTGAGCTGAATTCCAAGAACAAAAATGATTCCAGCGTGTGTGCTTGCCCACACCAGGCATTCTGCAGCATGTGGTATTTACAGAACTTGCGGTGCACAGTAGCTCTCGAGTAGTAGGAGGACGTTTTGTATCCTCAGGAGCAAAAGAGTCTTTGACAAGTTGGCAAAACTATAGACACAGTTGAGGAACGTTGATACACATGTGAATGTATGCGTATATAAATATCGCCAGCCTGCTTAAGTTCTCTTTTCCTCAGGATAGTTTGTCTTCCTTAACCTGGAATATATCCATCCTTTCCCCTGATTTTTGAGGCATTTTTTATGGTTCCTCTCTGTGTGCATGTGTTTTGATGCTAGTTTTAATCTCTTTGTAAAACAGAAAATAATCCAGTAATAGATTTAGAAGACTCTATTGCCAGGCAAACCAGGCGATAGATCATGAAATCAGACAATAGTATTTTGTTTCCTAGCAACCCCCTACTGCAAACAGAAAACAAAACGATGGTGGATGCTTCCACATCATGATAGCTATGTGTCAAACCTCCAGGTACAGAGCTACTAATTGTGCAGTGAGATTTGCTCCTATTTGTTTCAGCTGCTATAGTAATAGTCTCCTTGTGTGAGATACGGATTTGCTAGGGTAAATGCAGTTAAATGGTTAAAATTTCACTCTGCTCTCTTAGATTTCTACCGATGTCTGTTAGAATGAAGGGGGCACAAAATTTAAGTAGTAACTAGAATTTTTTGGCAATAAGAGTGATTTGAAATACTCTGTTCTTATTGCTGGACTATTTCTAAATCTGTGCTATTACAGACCCTTGAAAACCAGATTTCTCATCTCCGGTACCCAGCATGCAATATCTTTTTAGACTTTGTTGTGTTAGTCATCCTTTAGTTTTGTGTTTAAACTACATTAGTTAGAATGTATTGAAAGAAACATCCTTTGCCTCTCACAGGAGCAGGAAATAAATCCTACATGCTGCTTTGCTGTATTTACATTCTTGGCACCCAGTTCACTCCTTCAAAGGGCTAGAGGTATCACAGTGCAGCAGGATAGGGTCCTAAGGCATGATCTTTCTAAAAAGTGCTTTTGATAATGCAATAATTCTCTTAGTTAAAGAGTCTGAGCATTGAAATGGCATCTCAACCCTGGACCAATCTCAGATGCATTTTGTGCACTGCCATCTATCTGGAAAACAAAATCCATTAGTGCAAGCTGTGGATCTAACCCACTATCGATGCTTACTGCCCAGTGGGCTTAATCCTTCCAGCCGGTGTTAGTGCTTAGAGTCTGCTGGGGATGCTGAACAGCAGTGGGGAAAGGAGGTGTGTAGGCACAGATGAATAGTTGTATCTACAATGCAGCAAAGGAGTTTCTATACTTTTGTCTCTTTGCTGCCTTTCCTCCCTCTGTAGCAGAAAGTGGCAACAAGTTTTTCACAGAGTTTTACCTACAAGTCTTTGCTATCCAGTGGTATTTACGGCCATAACACAGCAAATAAAACCAGTGATAGTTTTCCTATTGGTTACAGTGGTTAATCAGTAAAAATTCAAGTATTATTTCCATCTGGGAAACTATAATATCACACGTAAAATTTTCTGTGGGGACGGCAGCAAACGTGTGTGCATTATTAAACAACAGTGTTTGTGCTAGGTGCGGGAATGGTATTTTCTGAGCAGCTTTGGGGTTCACAGCATTGTTTAACAGAACCAATACACAGTCACGTACAGTTCATTTATATTGCCTATAGATATTTTTCTGGTTCATCTCAAGTACTGAGGTACAAAAGTGTTACAACAAATGCCACTTCAATAAGAAAGCTGGAAGTAGAATAGTTGGAGTATTGTAATTCTGATAAATATCAATAAGCAACTACGTTTTTGTCTGTGTTTGAAATCACACATTTTGGTGCCGTAGCATGTGTGGATGGTTTAGTTTAGAATATGTTAATTGAATTTTGGAAGCCTTTGTGGACAGACAGGAAGTAGGCATTTTCCTATTTTTCTTCTCCGTTTCTTTCTCAGATGGCACTCCTTCCAAACCTGGAATCTCACATTTAGGTAGCCCGCAGATTCAGCTTGGTATGGCTGCCTAATTGCAGTCCCCACTTAGCCTCTGCTGTGTTTACCAGGCAGCAGAATAAGGGAAGGCAAAGAAGAGAAAAAGTAAAAACAGAAACAAGGGGGAGAGAAAGGTTGTGTAGTATTCTGCCTGTAAACAATGGAACACATTTGGAAATAATTTTAAATACTCCCCATGAAATTCCCGTTATGCCAACTGCATTTGAGGCTGGTGGTGAATGTAAAATCTTACATCTGCTGCCATGTGGGTTGGCTACTGATGGAAATAGTCAACCCGTGGCTAAAACAAAAGGCTAGTACCCTCTTCCCCCTAAAAATCCATCTTTCATGGAACAGTGAGTGAAGCCCATTGCATTTAAAGGCATTTGGTAGATAGGAATTAAGAAATGGACAGCTTTGTTCTCACTGTTTAATGATGGTTGTGGACAATGAGCTACCTGGGAATGTGCTCCATATCTTGCTGGGATACATATACTTTTTCAAATTTGGCTTTTGAAATACATTTTTGAAGGAGTGTACTGCAATGATAAGAACATAGAGTTACTTAGCACATGTTTCAATCCTATAGTCTTAATGATTACCATACAGTTGCATATTTACTTATTTATTTCCTTTTCTTATTTCAAGAAAGGAACAAAAGCATGATATCAGGTTTGGACTGTCTTGAAGCTTCATTTTTAAATCCTGTAACATAAAAGCATTGAGCTGTCAATTCTTGCCAAATATGGAAAATAAACCATCCAAGTGATTACAGAAACTGAGGATTTGCTTCAGCAAAACACTGACTTTCATGCCTAACTTCTTGGGGTTTTTTGTTTGTTTTTTAAATGTATGCTTAGTCTCATCTCTGCTTGCTGAGATCAACTGGATTTAAGCATGTGGTTAAAGTTAGGCATGTAATCAAATGCTCTGTTGAATAGGGGGCTTAAACAAAACCTATAACCTTTAAAACTAATGTCTTGGCTTTGGAGTAAACAACTTCAGGAGACTTCATGCAAGATAGTAGAGAGAAGGGAACAAATTCGAGGAAAAGGCAAGTTCACAGGGCAAGGGCTATCAAATTGGGAACTTACTGACAAGTAATAGCAGTGCTGGAAGCAATCTAGAATTAAGACCCATCAGGAAGTAATACATGAGTCTGCAGTATGAACTGATTACAGAACAGCACAGTTCTGTATCAGGAAAAGGTACCATGCCTGTGAACGCAGAGGTGGGTTTCTCATTTTATACATATGAACACATCTGAAAACTGAATATTGTAGCAGGAAGATATCAGCAATTTGAGCGAAGCTCAAAGAAGAGCAACAAAATAATTTGGGGTCTGGAGGAACTAGCTTGAGGGGAAATATTAAAAAATAGACATATTTCTAGTCTGGCACTGAATATGGGGAGATAGGTTAACTACATGTAGATATTTGAAATATATTTTAGTCAAGAAATCTGGTTTTTTTTTTGTGCATTACATGAGAGAATAATAAGAGAATAACTGGGACTAAATGGTGAAACTAAGGAAATGAAAGTTTAAGATAAATTCTGGGCAAAATGTTAATAACAGAAAAATATATTGGTGCCTGTGTTAGTCCAGGTGTAGTGAGAGCCCCCTATGCCTCTTAAGATCTTTAAAATAAGAGTAGACAAGTCACTAGCAAATAACTGGAAGAGGCAATTCTGTGTTTTCGAGGAGACAGAGTACAAGATCCATCAGCCTTTTTTCATGTCTGTGTTTTGGTTAGTTTCAGCTGAAGGTTGCAAGAGAAACTAGGTCAGATACTCGGCCAACTATCCTTGACTTGATTTTTCTCAAATTGGAATGTTCGTACTTTGGCCAAGTGGTTTCCAGTGCCAAAACAGTTGAGTTTTACACTTTTATAAATGCATGACTAGGAACAGGGTCATCATGTGGGTTCAGGTTGTGTCGATGCTGGGATGGTGGATGTGAAAGCATCTGCTACAGTAGATTTTTTAGTAAACTGCTCTGGTTTATTCATGTTTGTTTTCGCTTTTGAAAACAACGAGCATGGCGGGCGGTGTAAAGGGCACAGAGGTGACAGCTTCTTGTTTGCTGACAGTTTCTACAGCATTTTGTTTGATCTTCTAAGAAAGCTGACTGCCATCAGGTGGCAATGATGGATAGCAGGTACAACTGCTTCCTTCCTGTGCCCCTATCATGATACCCTGATATCATAGCAGCTGTCCTCTGTGATCTGGCTAGTCTATGTGCAGTGGAAGTCCAGATGACAACTGCCATCAGTGACGTGTTTTCTGGGAGAGGCTGAGACAGGAGGAGAGACATATGAGCGGTCTTTCCTAGGGTGCGTTGCTTTGAATGTCTTTGTCATCCATGTAGACTGAGAGAAGACTTAGCCAGGAAGGGTGCAGGTTTAAGGTGTAATGGCAGTTTTATTAATGAACCCCTGCCTGGAATGGTATTATTACACTGGTTTCTGGCAATTCATTTTATGTGAAGCAATTATTCAGAAAAATTGTTGTGCAGACTGATATAATCAGGGAATGTTTTCCAAGAGCCATGCCAATTGCAGAGGAGGAGCTGGATTTTCCTCTGCCATGCTTTGTGGATACCTGAGAGCCAATTGTTTAAACAAGGCCTGTTTTGGTAACCATAAGGTAAAAACAGGTGATTCAGAATAACCCTTCCTTGCCTGATAATGAGTAAAACAGTGCTTTTGCAGGTGTATCATGTACAAGAGAGAACTGATCTGGGGTTGAGCTGGCTGGTAAGACCGACTTTTGGTTTAAGTATCTGATGGTGCAAGAAAGGGGTGTTTTGAAAGTTGTGGAAGCCAGGTTTAGGACCTCTGTGCACAGAATAAGGCAGAAAAAGTTGGTCTGTCTATTGAAAAACAGTACACACCCAATACACCCCAGATGACTGCTTAAAAACAAATCCTCTGACAGGTAAGCCAAGTTCAGTCCTTGTGTTTGTCTCCACGGGGTTGTTGACAGCATTGGTGGTGGAGGTCTGAGAAGGAGATTGAATGAAGCTGGAAGAAGATTTGGTGTTTTTTTTCTTTGGCAGAACATAAAGATTAAGTCAGAAGTTCCTGCTAATGCATTGCTGATGTTTGAGGGGCTTGTTGTTTATGATGGGTGGATAATTTGTTGATGGATGGATAAGGTAGATAACAGGAACCTATACAATTGCGTGGGTCAAGCTTGGTAGGTGCTGGTAATGAAATGGGGTAGATTGGTTTACTTAGGTTTACTTGTGTATGTTAATAACACTCTTCTGTGTAAGTATGTCTAAATTCAGTCTTGTTGGATGGAATCCTTTAGACTGAAAGATACTGTGTAAATGTAAGATTGTTATTCTGATGCCTTTGCAGGGAGATGCTAGGTCAACAACAATCTTAATTGCAATTTGTTTCTGTTAATAGATCTTATTTTTAGAAATAAGTTAAATGAGGCTTAAAAGCATTTTTATACAGGTACTTTTAACATAGTGTCAGCAATTAGAATGTAGGGTTTTGTAGACCAGATCTCATCGATACATGATGAGGAACAGTTCCTGCATGGCCAGAATGGATAGCATACAACTAGTTTGGTATGACGGGTTGGCTTTATGTAAACTTTAGAGACTTGTGCCCTACACACAGTGTAAAAATGCTTCAGGACATAACAACTCTGCCTGGTGTAGACTACAGTGAAGGTTTAACAGTATTTTTTGCACCTCTGTTTAGACTTACCTATTCCTGTTAGGAAGCACTCTTTCAGGGAAGCAAAAAAGAAATTAAATAGAAGTAGCTGATAAAGGTGTGGGGTGAATTTAGGGAGGTGGAATGCAATGACCAGAATGAAAGCATGCTGTTAGAATGGGTACTGGTACTTGTACACTCATAAGAAGTATTTCAGCAATGACAGATAAGTTTGCTTCATCTGAAAGTAGCAGATTGCTTCCTAATATTTTGCTCGTCTGACATTCTGTGAAATTGTGTTATATCCTAATTCAGTGGCTCCTCTGCATATAGAATAAGAGCTTGCTATTTTCTACCAAGGGAAGCAATTCCCCTTCATTCTGCAGTGGTAGAGGCCTGTAGTTTGGTGGCAAAGATGCATGGATTAATCTCTTCTGATCACTTACGATGGATGCTGGCATTACTTCAACACTGACTCAGAAGAAAGAGTTTCAGAAAAGCATTTTCTGAATAAGTGGTCCACTTAGTTTATTAAGAGTTTTCCTCAGGGGTGTGACCCTTGCTTAGCAGTGAAATCTGCTAAGGTCACAGCCCAGAGTAGTGCAGTTATAGATGCATCAAAAAGTTGTGTGTTTATGGTCCTCTGCTGGCAAATAAGGATGTTGAGCACCTGGATGAGATGAGAACAAGTACTCTGTGCAGAATTACTAGCAGTAAATGGGTGGTCTATTCATGCATGCTCACGCCTCCTCTGCACATGCACATCTGGCTTCCACCATCTGTAAACAGAGGTGTTGGTGGCAGGCTGTTACGTGTAAAAGCTGAAGAATTAAAGGTCCTGGGAAGTACGTTTGATTTAGAAACTTCTTTATGTTGCCTTTCCCTTAGCTAACCTAAAATGACAATCTCTTAGGTTAATTTCATTGTAGCAAATGAAGGCACCCCTGGCCAGTTTTTTGGTTCAAGGTTATTCGTATCTTAACAGTAAGAGAAAATACAATTTATGCTGATGACTCTCTTTCTGCAATGTCACCTCCCATTTCGTATGAACCAGGTAGCCATTACCGTTTTATTTCATTGTCAGCGTGTGAGACAGCATGCATTTTCAGTTCCTAGAGAGAGCTGGGCTAAACTTGAGCTGATACACTCGAGGTGAAAGCCTTGGTGTACTGTTGCCAATCTACTTAGCTCTCCAGTTTCTTGCCAATTGTTTGAGGTTAATGCTATTACAGAAAAACACGTGAAACCAGGTGCAGTGCGTATGTCATTAGTTGGGTCTTGCAGTTTTATTTTTCATGATGTGTTTGTTTAACTTCTGTATCATTTTGCAGAAGGTATGTGATGTGTAGTTTATATTGTTTCCTTTGCAAAATAGAAGGCAGCTGTAATTTCAGCCTAGGAAGGAAACTATTGACATTTTGCGAGTAAAAGAGAAAGGCTGAAAAATGGGCATTTCTTTTCAAGTTTCTTGGAAAATATTAAGGGAGATTATGTAACTGCTTAAAGTATCTAGGGAAAAGGAAAGAGAATGCTCGATAAAGAAAGAACGGAGTAGCTGCTTAATGTAATCCGCTCTGCATGGATAGCGATGAGAAGGAAGAGTATGGAGAACTGCGTGGTCAGAGCAGGCTTCATTTGTTCAAATCTGGAAGTAGGCAGCACGTCTGGCAGGGCAGCTTCGTACAAGGCCAGTTTCACACCTAGGTTTACCTTTTCTGTAATAACAAAGTTGATTCTGTTCAGTACCGCATGCTACAAATAAAATAGAAATTATAAAAGTAGTAATCTTCAGGCTCATGTCACCCAAGAATGAAGGGAGTAGTCTGAAGCGAATCAGTCAACCCACCGTGGTCAAACAGGTCTTCTATACCTAGACTATAAATGTTGCATGAGTAGCTAGACAGAAAAGACTAGTGGTCATCTTGAAATCATGCAGAAAAAATCCGTTTCTCTTGGTTCTTCAATGTCGGACAGGCTGCTAGGTGAAACTGAATGTTGAATTGAAAGCAGAAGGTTCAATTTGATAATCCTGAAGATGAGATGCTTTGACAACCCTGTCATCATTGAACTATAGCTGTGATGATCACTGAAGTCACTGTTCTAAGTTGCTTCAGTGGCTTCAGCACCATTTTGTGCTAGAGGACTTGGTTTGTCTTTGTTGTCAGGGAGGACAAAAAGTAATAGCCACTCCTATCTTAAACACTAGGAAAATGATGGCTACAGACTTGGTAAGAAACTTCTTTTCATGCTGACATTGCTGTCAGCATAACACAAAGCGACCAATGTAGAGTGAGATGTGTCGTGGTTTAAGCCTGAGGTAAGCCTGCGTGTACTGTCCTTTTAAAGACATTTAAATTGAGTAGTTTGCTGTTAAATAGGTGAAGAAAAGGGAAATGCAGAACTAAAAACACAAACCTAAAATAAACGGCATGTCTATTAAAGCAAGGTGGTTCAGTGAATATGAGAAGTGTTCAGGGAGCGGCTCTAAGCATCTGTTCAAGGACAAATGCAGACCTTTGTAACACTCTCAGCCATGTCTCTAAGGGATGCCATAGGATGATTGTACAACAAGGAGGTGTTCTGCAAGTGCCTGAGGAGCAAGTGTAGTAGAGGCAAGAGCAAATTGGAATGAGAACTTCTGAAGTAAGTTTATCCTGATGCTGAATTCATCTTGATGAGAAAGAACCATCTATGTAATTAGGAGTTGGCTGGAAGAAAGAGCATCCTGTGCATCCAAGAGCATCTTGGGCATCCTGTGAGTAAGATACTCCTTTATTTTTGCCTCTACTCTGTGATCCTCAATAATGCCAGTTTATTTAAACTGAAGTTGAATGTGAATTTTGTAAAAAAATTTTGTACAGGAAGATACTCCCCAGAGAATCGGTAATCTTAGGGAGGCAACTGATGATGGTTTCAGAAGGATTTTTGACCAGCTACAGCCTGATGACTGGAAAATTTCCATGATTGCATGGAAATTTTCTTCCTCTAACTTGCAAATAAATAACACCAAATATTTGAGAAAAATATTGAAAGAGGCCTCAGCAGCTGTAGAAACTGAATGGCAAGATTAATGCTTTGAATGAAGATGAAGACTGGGAAGAACTCTGACATATGAGCAAAAAAAATCTGCAATGTCCTCAGTGAGTAGAGTAGACTTAATAGGCTGAATATGTTGCAAGAAATAACAAGTTTAGGAAAAGTTTTCTAATGGTATGGATGGAGAGGGGTCCTAGAATGGAACGTATGAACAGTATGGGTCTTTGCCAGTTGAAGTCTTCAAGAGTGGTAGATTTAACTGTGTTGTCTTTAAAGGATGCAGCCGATGCTGTTGCATAGCTGTTTCCAGCTGTATTTGCCTGTGATTCTCACTAAGCCTTACAGTGAGTGGGATGAAAGGAAGTGGGACAGTCAGAAGGAGCATGGTTTCATAACTTAAGCTGAAATACAGATGATCAGTCTGTTTGTGTCAGAACAGTGAAATATCTAGCAGACAGATTACAGGAGACACTGGCAGTTAAACATGAATGTTTCAGACTTGAAAATCTTTTCTTGCCTGCCCAGCTCAATATGGAGCATTTTGCCATGTTGAAATGTTAGTTAGAAACATTTTGATAAATTCACTTTTTCACACCTGATTCCTTGCTAGCACAGCTTGAGATTCAGCCCTGGATGGTGCAAAAGCATCATAAAGGTAGAGAGAAAACTAATCTGTCTTCAGAAAGCTTATGTAGACATATCCCAAGTTGTTAAAGCACAACTAAAAATGCACTAAAGGAATGGTAGACCAGGCAGTTTAGAGACTTGTGATTCAGCTATGACATTTTTTTTGGTGTATTTTCTTTAGAGTTGCATACTTTCAGTTTTGGACCGTGTTGGAGGAATACTCCTGTTACAAAATGAATTCAGTAGGCTGTGGTTTGTTTTAGCTAGCGAAAGCTTTATAGACTCTTACAGTATTTCCAGTGTCTGTCTTTGGTCAGAGGAAGAAAGCTGCTCGCATTTGGCAACTGTGTGGGAAAAAGGCGGAGGGTCCATTATACCCCAGGTTCTGCTTTTCTACAGAAGTTCACTGCATAGCTAGTAGCCAAAGTAGCATGTAGACCAATAAAAATAACGTAATATGTTAAGAGTACCAGAATATGAGTTCTTTTGGCAGAGAATTTTGAACTCTCCTAGAAAACGAATTGGTTCCTCTGCGTTATGTGTTGATGGCAATTGCATCCTTTTACATGACTGATGAGTCAAATATTCTGTCAAGATGTATGGGGCCATATTCTGATCTCCAGTTATTTAAATTTTGAGTAATTCAAGAGATACTTATGATTTACATTACGATAACAGATTACAATCTGGTTCTTATTTGTGGGATTTAAATATGGTTATAAAAAGGATATTCATCTTTGTTTTCTCCATGCATGGCAAGTTACTTAATTAATCCAATACTGTCTTCATTCTGGAGGAGACTGTTTAATTTAAATTTTGTTGTCAAATACCATACAGACAAGCTCGTATGGTAATATTAAATAATGATAGAGTTACCCAAATATACAGTTCTATCATTAACTTGAATTACAGTGTAACTCCAATTGTTTTCAGTAGAGAAAGACCACATTGCTGAAAGGAAGAGAGCACACTATTTTTGCAGTCACTATGCAATTAACTCATATAACCTCTGTACTCATCATGCTTTGTATAAGATCCAGGGTGACCAATTGTAGGTCGCTTCTATGAGAACAAAGATCCTGGGGACTGAGAGACAGTTTATTAAGATAATACTGTGGTGTGAAGATCAACTGTTACAGCAAATGCCAATGAAAGCATGTCTGTGTTTACTGTATGCTGCAGGGGTGTTTTGAATACTTGACTAGAAAGGATGAGTAGAATAACCAGATAAATGGTGGTGGTTGTGTGAGCGTGGAGCCAGCGTGTTCTCTGCAGGTTCTCCTTTGGTGGTGATTGCTCTGTGGATTTTCTGATGCAAAATTGAGTACCTACCATTCGAACCATGGAGCATTTCTTTTATCTCTATTATTCAGCCATTTATTTTCATGAAAATGAAGGGACTCTGCCCTCTGTCAGTTTTGGTCGCTCTTGACCAACGTCACCCAAAGTTATTGAAGGGAAGGAAAGAGAAACAGATGAAGATGCAGACAGAGCATTGTTTAAGCTTCATTCTCAGAAAATAGGGCTAAAACATATTTTGTGCAGGCATTTCTCTTTCAGATAGAAAAAAAAAGAAGTTGAATTGAATTCTTTCATCCATGTCAAGGAGTACAAAGTGTGTTGTCACTTGCTGGTGCCTCAGTGTATTTGTCATTGGGAAGCCCACAGCAATGTACTTTCTAAATGGTCTATGAAAAATGGACATAAAATCTGTTTAAAACAAAATAAACTTGTTGCTTTTATCTGTTAAAGCAAAATGAAGCTGCTATGGTTTGTAAACTGCTTGTTGTCCTTAAGAGCGTGTATAATGGCAAGTCTGGTGCATCACTACTGACCACAGTAAGACAAGCAAGTTCTTCCTCACAATGCCTCTTTAAATATTTTCCGTGTAAATTTTTCGTTTAAAAGGTCTTTGATAATGTATAGTTAAGTTTGAAAGAGTGCTATTTCAGCTTTACAAGAGCATCACATTTTTCTCTCTGAAGCACAAAGAAAACTCCATGCTTAAGATTCAGTTTTGCAAACCCTTCCCCCTTCTTCAAACATTCATATGGAAATACACCATTAACTGTGAAATTCCCTAGCAACCTTAGCAGCCTAGGAGAAGGGATCCAAACCCCAGCAATACTTCATTCTCAAGAGAATTTGTTCTGTCTGTTGTTTATATTCATTATATTCTAATAAGCAATTTGAGAAATTCTTTTCAGGGTCTTTCCATTCTCTCATTGTTTTGTTGGAATAGTGCAAAATTCATTGGTGGAAAGTAGAACCCAAAGGTTCTTTCTTACCATATATCTCTGAAAAGCCTTCAGAAAATCCACTTTATTTCATAGCGATTCCTTTGCTAATTGCTTTAGCAGCCTGTTTTTTGGGGTTTTTTTGTTTTTTTTTTTTTTTAATTTTGATTAATTAGTCATTGGCAGCTGATAGAAGAATTATTAGTACTTTATAACAAGATAAATGGTTTGATAACTCTTCTTAATGAAAGAACTCATAATTTCAGCTACATGGTGGCAGTAGTGTGTGCTACTACGTGTAGTACCATGGTGGTTTTTATGCCTTTTAATTCTTTTACATAGCAAAGACTAGTTATCCTAAAAAATCCAGAGCTGATGCTGTGATATGCTGTGGTATGCAGTGTCTCAGGTGTCTAAGTACAGAAAATCATTCAGGCGCTGCTTTAGCTCAGCCTTAATCCCGTGGGAGCTGAGAAGTTCTGGAAAACAGTCCCACTGCTTGACGAAGATAGGACTAAGCCCTGAGCCATCAGCATTAAATGAAACTTTGTTAGCCAATGAAGTGAATTTCACTTGCTTTCCTTCCAGCTCTGGTTTCTAGAATAATTTCTGGGGAGGAATGTGGAGTTGTGGTAGTTTATATGGTTGCATTTTATTTTTCTGTCCATTTATTTGCCTACATACGTGTGTACTGACCTACCTCTGCACCTATTTATCATTTAAAGCAGCTTCTCTCCTTTCATTTTGATAACCATCTTATCTATTTCTCTTTGTATCTGTCTGTCCCCTGACTTTTTACTGTGATCTCCATTTCTTTTATATTTTGAACTTGCTATTTTCTGTTTAATGCAGGGTTCTCTTTATTACTTTCCTTTTCTTTGCTCCCTTCATCCTTTCTGTTTACTTTTCGCACTTCTTTATATTATGAGGCTCTGTCATAAGGAACCTAATTAATTTATTTCTGCAGGGATAAGGATGTAGACCTTATTTTTTTATTACTATTTTTCTTTAATTTTTAATTTGAAATTTGACACAGGTCCTCTCTCTCTGGAATACCTTTTCATGTCCTCTAACCTTTTTTTTGTGCAAGTGACAGAAATGTGCTTGTGTCACACAAAGTAAAGATGGGTAGTGGATGTAGCCCATTGGTGCTGTATGGCCGCACTCAATTTCTTCTTGTTCAAAGGCTTAGAAACTGGAGCTTCCCTCTCAGGCTCAGGACTGGGTAGGCTGTCCTGTCACCTGAGTTCCTTGATCTCGATAACATTTTCTGAATAATAATCTTCATTTTGCTCCTCAAATTATAGAAGATCAGTAGTATAAGAGGCTGTCTGCTCCCAGTGTAATGGTTTTGTACTGCTGTCAGAGTTTTCATGCTCTTCCTTTAAGAAAGGTGCTTGCTTTTATGTAGACATCCTTACTTTGAGGCAGTTGTTCCACAGAAAAGAATATTTGTACCATATGGGACTTTTAATTATCTTTTTTTGTTGGTAAATCAATTTGAGAAATGTGGTTATGTATCATTAAGGTCCATAATCTTAAATGTTCGAAAACCACACTTACATGTCTTTAGTATCAAAATTTGAGTGTGAAAGAGGAGTACTATTGAAAAGCTAAATGAGTGGTGAGTCAAAGTAATTAAGGGAAAGTAAATAATCTCTAAGGTTCTCATTCCCCATGAAACTAATTTCATATCTTACCCTTCATGTATTTAAAAATAGTTCCCTGCTAATTCAAGATGCTTGTGTACTATGTGTGTGAAGAGCACTTCAGTCCTATTGAAAGGATGGCAGATTAAGGAGTTATTTTCAACAGGGTAATTTTTACTTTCTTTTTTTTTATTTTAAGAGACACATTCATTTGGGCAATCTAAGTGAACAAATCTTGCTGGAAAAACGGCTTGAGGTGCATGCAAGGCAGCAGGTGATCAGCCAATAATTTTGTGATGGCTTATGACTACAAAGCCTTTGTTTTGGTCTTTAAAGGCATACTAATGGCAGTACTTTGTCAGCAAAAGTGGGCTTTTTTCCCAGTTTAGTAAGGCCTTAAATGTTCTGCCATACCTGCTTTCCTGTTTTATCTCCAAAAGATCTGTGTTGTCTTAGTAACTCTATTATTTGGAATACAGATTAGTTTATTTTTCTTCTTAAACTAATAAAATATTCTTTGGAAGATGGATGGAATGAATTAGAAGAAGATGGATGGAATGAATTAGAAGGGCTAGACTGCTCTGGAGCTGGAGATCTGCTGTGTCTGAGTCCGATGGTGGTCTGATGGGGGAGTGACAAGATTGCACTGTCAACTCCATCAGGATCTTGAGTTGTTATCTGAAGAGGGATAATACATGTTCATGACATGCCTCCAGGTTTCTGTACTGAAGAAATGTCAGTTCTTTATTTCTGTGTACATCTTGCCCTTTAACTCCTGAGGTTTTCTATTGCCCAGAGGTGTATTGCATATATAGGTTTCTTCTGCTTACTCATGGAGATGCAAGTAATGAAATGAGGTGTCAAGGCTGAAATAGCAAACGGACACTGGTTCATATGTACGGTGTGCATGAAGAGTGGTGGTGTGCTAAAATGTGTGCGGGGACTGCACAGGCTTGCTCTGGGCATGTAACATAAGTTCCTGAATTAGGAGCTTTCTCAGTATATGTAGTGCAGCTTCTTGTGCTCTGAATTGCTTGCTTCAGGTGTCTGAGTATCTGCTGGGAGTACAGAAACCCTAGAATTACAAGGTTAAGTCACAGTGAAGTTACATGTCTAAAGTAGACAGTGTGGATGTATCCCCTCTGCATCAGATAAGGGTGCTATGTGTTACTTATTAAATAAGGATGTTAACCTGTTTGACAGTGAATTCAGAAGAGCTGAAGATGGTATTTTTTCTCAGATCTGCAGCCTTTCAAGACAAGCTGGTAAAGCTGTTTTTTAATGCAAGTTAATAAAGGCTTTCTGGTTTATTAACTACAGATCCTCATGCAAGTTTAGAAGGACTGGAACTTAGTGCTTATGTCCTGCTGTCATCTTCATGCTGTCTGAGATCAATGAGGAGTTCAGTGCAGAAAAAGTCAATGCTTTGGCAGATCCCTGCAGATATGGTGAAAGAAAAAAAAACCATTAGTATTCTCAATAGTGTAAATGTAAGAGAGAATTCTATGACCGGTTGTCTGCAGCAGGAAAGCTTGCTTTTTATTAATCAATCAAAAATGTTAAAAATAATTGGGAAAGTGACTTGAGGGAGGAAAAAGCAGAGTTAAGGAATATTAGTAGGAGGCTGATACTGTTTGTGAAATCAGACTATTCTTAAAGCTTTCATATACTTTATGTAGTGTATAGAAAAAAAAAATTCCTTTTTTCCTCCTGAGAGAAGCCATGATTTTATCTCAGTAATTGAAAACAATGTCCAAAGTTGCTCCTTAACTAAACTTACATGAATCCCTTTAAATCAGTTGTTATCTTTCAGTGAATTTCTCAATAAATGTTGCTGCATGCGCTTGGATGGCATGATTCTATATAGAAAACAAGGCTGAGTGCATCCTATTTATGACTCAAAGCACAGCATTTCTAGCCTAATTATGGTGGCATTTGGCAGTGATGCTTTAGTTAAAGGTGCTTGTTGGTGTTTATATTATAAATTGTGTCTGCTTGAATAGCTTAATTCATGGCAGGCATAAGTCTGGCTAGTTAGCTCCTTAGAAATTTCTTTTCCTTTTATTAAAAATCCTGAAGTGAAGGAAGCAGTTTTGAGGTCAGAGCTTCTTTGATCACGTCTGTTTGTCTATCATTTATCTATCTACCTATCTATCTAGATAAATAAAGTTATGCTTTTCTTTCATTTCAAAACTTTCTTTTGTTGTGCAACATGAGTGATTGCTGTGCAGTGACTTGCATCACTCTCAGCACTTTGGGTTGCTCAGAGAAAGCCATGCCAATGAAAAGGGGGAAAGAAAACACAAGAGCATATGGAATTGTCTACGTTGAGCAATCTGTATGCAATGCTGCCTATGAGCAAAGATGATTTCAGCCAGCTCAGTTACCGCAACTGGGCGATATTAATTTAGGGAATTCTTGCTTACTAGGGATGTTGCCAAGTGAATTCCTCACTGTTCTACGAACACTGAGCAGTCCCTCTAGACATCAGGCAGTAGTGGTATCTGTCACACTTGCATTAATACACATAAACTATTCTGTTATTTCCCAGTGCATAATGACCAGTACTAGATCCAGTTGTATTTATTACACGTTTTTGGAAGACATGTTAAAAAATCCAGGATCCATCTGGACTCAACTAGCAAGTAAGCAGTTCCCTCAAAAAAACCCCCAAAAATCCAAAACAGTGAGTTTTATAGAAATACTGATAAAGGTAGGAGTTTCTAAAGCATGTCCTATTGAGAGTTCTGTCTTTTTTTTGTTTAGGCAAAAGGCCCCATCTGAAGTCTGTTGAACTTAATGAGAGTTTTCCGAGTCACCTTCTAATGTCTGTTTAAGGTTGTAGAGGCTCCCAAAGTGGTAATGCTGAGAGGTGTAATTGGCCCTATAAATCTTAGTGGATCATTAATTCTAAATCTCAATAATGTTAAGACCAGGATGCATGTAGCTGAAGCAGAGTGACAAGCATAGTTGGAAGATTTATGCAAGCATTGTCTTGCTTTGGTTTGCTCAGCAGTAGAAATTATTTGTAGTTTTGGCTTGGAAGCTTGCTTTTATCTTAACATCAGTTTACCTGATGTTAACACACCTGTGTGTTTCTGGAAATATATAAAAACATCTTTTTGAGGGAGATGGTTGGGGATTTTTCTGTTTTTTTTCTTGTCAAGAGGCAGTAGAAAGTGACTTGGCATCATTCAACTGTATAAACAGTTTTCAAAACTTTACTGCACTTAACACATTTGCTCCTAATAATCATAGAATGGTACAGGTTGGAAAGGACCTTAAAGCTCATCCAGTTCCAAATCCCCTGCCACAGACAGGGACACCTTCCACTAGAGCAAGTTGCTGAAATCCAGGTCCAACCTGGCCTTGAACACTGCCAGGAATGGTACAGCCACAACTTCTGTGGTCAACCTGTGCCAGTGTCTCACCACTCATAGTGAAGAAGAAGAGAGCTCAAATTTTAAAGCACATATATAAGTTTTTGTTTGGCCCGTGGAGATGGGATCCTGAAGTTTGTAGTGTCTGTAGCTGTCATGCAGGTACACCCCAAAAGGGATGCCCATATTAAGGTGCATTATGAATCCATCATCTCTGCATGCGCTCTGTGAGATTTGCCAGCTAATGAAATCTTGCCAGTGTTTACCATTATTCTCATTATTTTACTTTTCGCTGTGTTCCTTTGGGGAGAGGGGAGGAAAAAGGCATGACTTGCCTCAGTAAGAACTTCTGTGTTGCTTCCCACAGCTGGACCTTCTCATCCCTCTTTCATGGTATGAGGTGGGAGTGGTTGTTGCTATACAAGTATATAAGCAAGGAGTCAAATAAGAATTAACCAATGCAGTGACATTGGTTTATGACTTTTGCATTATGTCAGTTAACTGTCAGCCATGTGTTCAATCCATCTTCAAAGTCTCCTTTGATCTTTCCCATTGAGAAAATTTTACCCTGCTGTGCTTCAGTACCCTGCCAGGGATTGTTCACAGAGAGGATCTTTGCATCATATCCCCAAGCCCCCAAAAAAACCCCAGTGTATCCCAGCATAAACAGAACACTGAGAGGAAACAGTTAAGATAAAAGAATACACAACCACACAAAGAGTGATCAAATTCAGAACAGCTGTGAAGCTGTTTGAAGCCAAACCTGTGCTCCTGTAAGAGGACAGGTCTGGCCTGGTTCCAGAAGTGATTGATCTTTGAGGAGCCCTCAGCCAGTCTGAGGGTAACACCAAATATTCTCAAATAAAAGTTTCTAAAATGTTCACCGTACATACCTAACCGGGACAGATCTGGAGTTTTCAAGACGGGTAGTACTTAATTTCATGTGATACAGTTCCTTCTGCCATTTTCAGATGTAAATCAGAGTACAGTCCCAGGGAATACTTGCCTGAGGATAGTGGAGCTCTCTTTGTTTAGCTTTACTATTTAGTTTATGAAACCTTCTTGATGTTTTTTTTTTCTGTTTATGCCACAGAAATTATTACTTTTTTTTAAAGCTGCAAATATGGTAGTGTTTGAGTTAGTGTTGGAAAGTGTCCTCCCTTTTTCTACTTTCATTTCAGAAATAGCAGGATCAAGATAAGAACATTCGCAGGATCAACACACTCCTCTGGGTTGTCATTACAGTGACAGAAAAGAGATGTATAGTGAAACTTCACTTCTGTGTACTGTATGTGGTGTCATTCCCTTAAATGATATGAACAGGAGAATTATCCCAGTGGATGTCTGTTATGATCCTTCTCTCTGGAAAGGTTGTTGATAATTGCTGTTTATCGTTTTGGAGGAGATTTGTTCAAATATATCTTGAGTATTCATTTTCCATAGATTTGTGTCTAGGGGACACAAAAGTGACAACAAGAAGCGTGCATGGTAGGAAATAACTTTGCACAGAAGCAGTTTTCAGTAGACGTGAAAGAAGGAAAGAAGGAGGAAAGTCCTTTCTAGTTATTTTTTTTCCAACTTCTGCTCTTTATTTCCCGTCTCAAACCCTCCGTTTTCACCTCTCCATTATGTCCTCCCATCTTGGTTATGGAGAAGGGTTCCTTTCACTTACTGAAAGCTGAGGAAAGCTCAGTAGCATTCATAAGAATGCTGAAGTCCAAATGCTTTCCTCTATGCGTAGCAAAGTACTTTTTTTTTTTTTCTATTTAAATTTTTTGTTGTCAAATATTAGGTGTTTTGACTACACCTTCAATGTTCTTTACATCAAAAATGTTGGTCTTCCTTTTTACAAGCTCTTAGGAAAACACATCTGAGGGGAGGAAAAAAATGTATAGTTTGCATCTTCAGACTGCTGCTTTATTGTGATAAGAATATAATTCTGAGTAAGGTTTGATTTCCGATCTTATTTGCTTGGCTGCACAAACTTGTATGTCATATACATATCACAGAGGATATAATTGTGCTTTGGTGCAATTTCTTCCCAGAAAGAAGTGTAGATCATACTGTGGCATCTGACAGGAATTTTAGACCAGTTTAGAGCAAGAGGTAAAAAAAAAACCTCATGAAGAACAGCATACCTGCCTTAATTTTATATGTTGTCTGATTTCTGTATAATGCCATTGGCACTGGAGGCAAGAAATTTGAAAATGAAATTTGCTTTCTTAATTGGGGGGGATTTAGGAAGAACTGAAGGAAAGGCAGGCTTTGGTTGTGTTTTATTTCAGGGTTAGATCAAAACTACAGAATTCTGAGTTAGATGGAATCTTTTTCCATACAGAGAAGGAAATCTGGTGATCTAATTACTAGATCACCCCTGCTGATGAGAAGTGCCTAGGTTCTGCATTAGTTTAGCCATTTACTCAATACAACTTCATCTGGGGTGGAAAAACCCAAGAATGAATCTTCTGTTACAAGAAAGCAAGTTTTGTTGGTGCTAGCTCACTGTCTTCTTGATACAATTACATGCCATGAATGCAAGCCTTTTTTCACTTTGGAGTTGCTAATTTCTGAGTTCACCAATGGACTTGCTTGATTTTTCAAAAACACCTTGAGCAAGGAGTGAGAGTTGGTTTGGAAACTGTTGTATTTATGGAATCTCAGCATTCAGCTTATGAATTCTGGTTCAGTTGCTTTATCATGCAATGCCTCAGGCAATACACTGTTGGGGCCCAGAGCAGGAGTGATAGATGACCATTAGCCTTGATGGTGCCCACTGAAGTGGGAACAACTGGTGCTGGAGTCTTAGGAAAAGAGGCTTTGGCCAAATTACCCTGCCGGGAAAGCAGTGGGAACATTCAGTATTTTTTCCAGAAGCAGAACAAAGAAAGTTTATAAACAAGACCCTGGGGAACTTGCCGAAATTCAGGAAGCTAGGCTGACTTCTGCAGGAAAGAAGTTTGCTTTGCTTGACTGCTCAGCCTTAGGAGGAAGGAAATGGCCTGTGTGAGTGATAGGACAAAGTGATGGGATTCACATATATGAGGAAAAAATTATCCCATATTCCTTCTAGGTTTCAGTGTAAACATGCTTTAGGAAAGGGAAGCAGAGAAATATTCAGCTTACTGAATGCCTAGCTGGGAAACCCTGCCTGAGCTTTATGAAAATGTGAGAAAATATGCTGTCCAGTTCAGATTTATTTCCATAGAAAAAGCTAGGGCATTTTACTGCAAATCATGTCTTGAATGATACAAATTGAATACCAAGTTGGAATTCCTCAAGGAGTATCTGGTTCAACCTTACTTGGCAAAAGCACAGTCTAGACAAGATGTCCCAGCACCCTGTCCAGCCGAATCTAGAAAGTGTCCAACACTGGGGAGTCCACCACTTCCCAGAGGAGATTATTCTGATAGTTGATTGTTCTCATTGTGAAAAATCTTGAGTCCTCCTGAGAGTACATTGTCCCCATTACCACTCATCTTTTCCATGTGACTCCTTGTAAAAAGGGAGTCTCCATCTTCTTTGTAGCCACCCTTTAAATACAGAAACACAGTGATAAGGTCTCTCTTGAGCCTTCTTTTTTCAAGGCTGAACATATTCAGTTCTCTCAGCCTCTTCTCATATGGCAGGCTTCCCAGTCCCTAGATCACCTCTGGATCCTCTCCAGCCTGTCCGCATCTTTTTTGTATAGTAGGGACCAAAACACCAAATATTCCAGGTGTGGCCTGACAAGCACTGAGTGGGATAGTGGCTTCTTTATCTCTATTGGTAATGCCCTTGTTGATGTAACCCAGCATCCTGTTGGCTTTCTTTGCTGCAGCTGCGTACTCTTCACTCATATTGAGCCTCCAGATCCCTTTCCACAGAGCTTCTCCCCAGCTGGTTTGATCACAGCCTGTGCTGCAGGCCTGCATTGTTTACCCAGGGCAAGACCTTACATTTGTCCTGTTGCACTTCAAAGGTTCTTGTTACACCCCTCTTTCAGTCTGTCCAGATCTTCCTGCAGGGTAGCTCTCCCTTCTGAAGTGTCCACTTCCCCACTCAGGTTGGTATTGCTGGCAAAGTTGCTCAGGGTACAGTTGATCCCATCTTCCAGATTATTTATGAAGATAGTGTGTGGCCCAATATTGATCCCTGGGGATGTCACTAGTGATGGGTCACTAGCTGGAAAAGGTGCGATTCACCACCACCCCCTGGGTGCAGCTGATCAGCCAGTTACTTACCTACCACACATACCACTTGTCTAGACCATAATGCATCCATTTCTCTAGGAGTAGGAAACCATATTGAAAGCCTTGGAAAAATCCAGGTGGATAATGCCCAAAGCTATTCTTCAAATCAAGAACTAGATAGGATAGTTGTGTTTGTCATATACTAAATTTAAATCTGAAACAAATGGTCTGCAGACCCTTTTAGTTCCTGCTGTGGCTCAGAGACCTGGAATCCTTTCTCAAGTGTGCATTTGCCAACAAGTAGTGCTTCCATTGTGTAAAACCCATCAATCATCTGCTTGTGTATCTGCAGCATGCAGCAGAGCTAACAGGGCATCAAAATCCAGACTGCCATTCTGTGGAATTAGAGGAGGTAACAAAAGAGGCAGTGTATTTACTGAGAGTGTCTGTGTGTGGGGATGTCATGACAGACTTCATATTTTTCTTGGTTTCTTTTTTTTCTTCTTCTTTTTTTTTTCTGTCGTATGTGTCAATCTCTTAGATGTCTACTATACTGCATGACCAAAATGGTTATGTCCTAGATACTCTTAATGCCTTTGATGTTGCTGAGAAAATGAGGAAGTAGTTTGTATCTTGAGAAAGTGTAGCCTGAATTTGTCCTAGGTAACTTCTAAAGTGTTTAACAAGGCTATCTATTCTAGAAACATGTCACCCAACTTTCCTTTGAATGAAGAGTGGCAGATACCTTTATAGGTCTATATCTGTAGGTGTAGATTTTGTTCTTAGTCTGGTTGACATCTTCTAAAGATACCTACTTCTCTACATTGACTGGACAAAGAGTGTAGGAGGATTGCATACTCAATTCAGGTCCTTCATCTGGGAACAACATTTAGGTGGAATCTGTCTTTGATAGTGTGGGATTTGTAACCAGCAACTTCTGTCCTGCCTTTCTTCACCAACTCTATACTGTTGTGCAGTAACTTAAAATAGATGTACTACCTATATAACTGAGACAGCTAATGATCAATCTTCAGCTGTGTTGACAAAAGGAATAGGTGAGGGTCTAGAAGAAATGCTGGCCACCCAGCGCATATTGATAGGTGGACCACTCGGTGGATAAAGAACTGGCTCGATGGCCGCATGCAGAGTTGTGATCAATGGCTCAGTGTCCAGCTACAGACCAGTAACGAGTGGTGTCCCTCAGGGATCGGTGTTGGGGCCGGTCTTGTTCAGCATCTTTGTCGGTGACATGGACAGTGGGATTGAGTGTGCCCTCAGCAAGTTTGCCGATGACACCAAGCAGTGTGGTTCGGTTGATACGCTGGAGGGAAGGAATGCCATCCAGAGGGACCTTGACACGCTTGTGAGGT
>WYDI02017230.1:0-32201 GCA_009867235.2 Psittacus erithacus
GAGGTGCTCCAGTCCCCTGATCATCCTCGTGGCCCTCCTCTGGACTTGTTCCAGCAGTTCCATGTCCTTTTGATGTTAAGGACACCAGAACCGCACACAGTACTCCAAGAGGTGTCTTCAGGAGTGTAGAGTACAGGGGCAGGATCACCTCCTTTGACCTGCTGGTCATGTATCTTTTGATACAGCCCAGAACACGGTTGGCTTTCTGGGCCAATTTATTTTTAGATTTTCAATAGCTCATGGACAGAACTCTACACATGAACAGCCAATTGCAGTCTAATTTTGTGTACAATTCCCACAATTAAGTATGAAAATCAGATAATTACACACAAAATGATCAATTACGGTAATCTGTGTCTACAGTTACTGTATTCACATATCTGATGGAAATAGTTACCCAAAAATATTAGATGCATGACTATATCTGCATTCTATGAGGTAAACAGCAAAATAGAGATTTATTATACAATTGTCAAATAGATCTACATATATGATATCTGCTAATATTCACTTTTTTTAAGCATTTCTGGGTATCACATAAACTATCGGTAATCTTGTGCTAACAGTCTCATATCATAGTTTAAAAGTGTTCTGATTTAATATTCAAAGAGACATAAAAATTCAAGCGACTACAGCTTTTTTCTCAAAATGTGGTGACTGGCCAAAATTTCAGTCACAGGCATGGACACATAGAGACCAACCAATTCAAATCACTGCTGTTACGAAGCAAACCAAAATTTTCTCCCTCTAAATAAAGGCTATCCAGATGAATTTTCATGCAAAGAAAAAAACCAGAAAAGTATATTTCAAAAGAGCATGGTGAATAAAAGCATTTGTAAATCTGAGCAAAATGTTATTATTTTCAAATGAACATTGTTGGACATTCTTGAATAGCTTGTTTCTTTGCATTTGCTAAATGAAAGCTGAATTTCAGTTAATGGCAAATCAAATTCAGTTAATGAGAAATCAAATGATTCAAAACTAAAAAGAACTAGGCATCACTGAAATACAATAGAAGAATCCAACCTGGACAAACATGATATTTAAATTACTCACACATATGCAGGTCAGAAGCAGCACTGGATATATTGTGTTATGAGAGCTGAGAGGTACTACCTAATTAAAAGTTGATAAAACATCCTTTCCTCTTTAAAATGTAAATTAATCAACCCAATTCAGGTATAAAAGACAGAATGATTTTTAATTTTCAAAGAGAGAATTAAAACTTATTTAAATGCTCTCTAAATTTATTCACTTTGACAATACTACTTACATAAAATAATTCACCTTGGAAGCAAGAGGTTTTACTGAGGAGAGAGGATAGAGTTTTTAAGTAGGTTTTGACAGAGACTGCCACCTTCACTTTTAGGAAAGGAGGGAATGCCTACCACATAGACACAGGTGGTTCAGCATTCCCAGAGACCCCTAAGACGGAGGATGCTACAGCAGTGAATTTCATGGACTGGAAGAAACATTTTAAGACATAGAAGTAGTTTAGAATTATTTGCAACAGAAATGTAATGAAACTTAAATTATTTTACTTAAACTAGAAACCTCAGTTGTAAGAAGAGAAATACTCATAAATAACATAGTTGGACATTTCTTTCCCCTTCTAGCACTACTATGTTTTTTTATGTTTCTTCTTCAATCTACAACAAATTGATACTAAGGTACTGAAATTCTTTACTGCATGCTACCCTGCTCTATTCTACTTTTTAATTCTCAGTGTAGTTTAAAGCTATGTATTCTAATCCCTAATGAACATTCCAGTAATGAGTGGTGTCACCTTAGGGTCTGTATTGGGACCTATATGATCATCAGTGACACAGACAGTGAGATTTAGCACACCCTCAGCAAGTCTGTGGATGATGCCAAGCTCAGTGGTCCATCTGATTCATTAGAGGGAAAGGGATGCCATCCAGACGTACTGTTACAGGCTTGAGAAGTGGGGCCACGTAAATCTCATGAAGTTCAAGAAGGCCAAGCACAAAATACGGCAGTCAGGTCAGGGCAATTCCTAATATAGACTCAGTAATTAAATTATTAGAAGCAACCCTGCAAACAAGGACTTGACACTGGTGGATGGAAAATCAGATGTAAGCCCACAATATGAACTTGCAAACCAGAAAGCCAACCATATACTAGGCTTCATCAAAAGAATTCTGGCCAGCAGGTTGAGGGAGGTGATTGTCACCCTCCAGTCTTGTGAGATCCCACCTGGAGTGCTGTGTTCAGCTCTGGGGTCCCCAGCACAAGACAGACATGGACCTGTTGGAGCAAGCCCAGAGGAGGGCCATGAAGATGAACGGAGGGCTGGAACACCTCTCCTATGAAGACACACAGAGGGTTGGGCTTATTCAGCCTGAAGAAGAGAAAGCTCTAGGGAGAACTTAGGGGAGCTTTTCAATATATAAAGGGGACTTTTAAGAAAGATGGAGAGACTTTCTACCAGGGCCTGTAGTGACAGGACAAGGAGAAGTGGTTTTAAACTGAAAGAGGGCAGATTTAGATATAAGGATAGGACATTAGGAAGACTTCTTTTATAATGAATGTGGTGAGACTCTGGAACAGGTTGCCCAGAGAAGCTGTGGATGGATGCCCCATCCCAGCAGTGATCAAAGCCAGGTTGGACGGGGCTTTTAGCAGCCTGGTCTGGTGGAAGGTGTCCCTGCCCGTGGCTGGAGAGTTGGAACTGGATGATCTTCAAGGTCCCTTCTGACACAAACCATTGTATGATTTTAAGAGTCAAAGAACATGTTCTAATGAATATTTTTATCATATAAGAACAATGTCATGAAACAGAAAGATGCCATTGTCCCGTAACTTTGAGGATGCTCGGATTTAGATAGTAACATTTTTTCCAAAAGACAATTTCTGTACAAGTTACTGGGAAAAAATCTGAGTGCAAATTACTCAGTGTGAATCAAAATCAAATCTACTGACTTCACATTGAAATTCACCTTTACTTATGTGGAAGCATAATAAAAAAGTAATTCTGTAATTTGTCTGACTAATTTGAATAAATGTTATCTTCAAATTTATTGCTACAATCAACTCAAACCAAAAATATCACTTCTGCACACTTTTTCTTTTTAAAAAAGTATAATAAGATTTTCAAGGGAAATTCTGAAAGTCATCCACATAGTTTTTAATTTAAGGGGGGGGAGGGGTACATCAAACGCAGAACTTGAAAATTATTGAGTTTGCAGGCTACTTATTATCTCTGTGCTTCATTTTGATGATTTGGGGAAGTCAGTAAATACATTAGCTGTTAAGTATTTACATATTATGAGTGTGTCCTGAGTATTTTTCCTTCACAATGCAGAGGTGTCAAAAGGCATTAAGGAAATGTGCATATTTTTTATGAAAACTACAATTTGATGCACAGGCAAATCTAGAGTACATGAAATACATAAATGTAAGGAAAAAGATGTGCTATGTCTATACAGAAAACCAGGCAGAATCAGAAAACAGAGAACATCACCAATAAATTTCAGAAGTGTTCAGATTTTTCCTGTACACTTTTCACTATTCATATTCTTCATATATATTAAAATATATACTTTGAACTTGATGTTTATCCCTGATGCCATTCACGCTTTTTGCCTGTCATTTCCTGCACTAATATCAAACACTACATATCGACCTGTATGTAGCTGTCAGGTTTTGGGTTTTGTTGTTTTTTTTTTGTAGAATAGGTTTTCTTATCAATTATGTAATTTTATGATGTGAGTTGCCATAATAAATGTTTTTGCTACCCAGTTGTTTTTACATAAACAAACATGCAAGTAGTTTGACTGGTAACAGCACACCTTTTTATTATATTTGTTATTAATGATTGAAAAATCTTGAACTCATACTATCTAATAATCTTTGTTCAATTTATAATTTACATATTTTCAAGTCTTCATTAACAAAGTTTAAACACATTTTATAATTTCACCATATTTTGTAGTTTAAAACGTACACCATGCATGTAAGCTGAGTCCCATATTAAACAGTGATAGAATTATTCTTACATAATTGTTATGCCATAACCACTTTCTGTGCCTAGAGTTGCCAGTCTACCTTCCACGACCCCCATAAAATAATCATCATTTACCTGTTTGCCTTTTTACTGTTTGGGGTTTTTTTTCTATTTTATGTAATAGGAACAGTAGGGGGCATTCAGAGCTTTAGATGCTGGATATGGCTGGATATGGTCCTATGATGCTATTTAACTGCATTTTAAATAGGTAGAATGTAGTTAATGAATTTACAGTATACCATAGTAAATCCATTAATTCATGTAATACACGTTTATGCACCATGAGCTTCTCATTTATTTGCGTTGTTCATTACTTTCACTGAAGTTTTTAGAAGCATTTCTTTTAGATAGAATTTCAATAAAATAGAAGAAAATCAAAGATGTATTACAAATTAGTTGCAATAACTTTTAAATAATTAACAAAATTATTTCCCTAAACTGAAAGCACATATATTCCAAAGGAAAACAAACAAACAAAAACCAGGGAAAAAAAATAAAGTCGTCTGACTTGAATATATTATTTAGTGTGTTAAAAAAGAAAATGGCTATTCTTCTCTCCAGCTCTCAGAAGGAGAAACAAGGAAGAAAAATCCCAGGATTTCTTATAAACCCCTCACTTATATAGCCTACCTGCAAATAAGCAAAAGCTTCAGAAATCTAGACTCATGAGAATGAATGTACAGCTGGTATGAGGGTGAAGATGTCAGTGTGGTGTTATCTGAAGATCTATGGGTGGAGATGGCTTTATATCAACTTGGCATTTCCCTCATTCCATGATATGGGCAATATTCTCCTGTGTAGAGTGCTAATTAGCAGGGGAAAATTGGCATTAGCAAAGTGGTCAACCAGCGGATATACAAAGTCAGATGATCTGTGTATGCTTCAATTTAACTTAAAGTTTCATACGATCAAGATGACTTAAGGTCCAACATTTCTTGTGAGGATTGCTCAGACATTTCCCATAACGATTTTGGATTAAATGCATAAACGGCAGGAGATCTGACAACAAGACCTTTTTTGACTCAGCAGGGTGTAGAATCAGATGTATCCCTGCTTTTTGCTCCAGTGATCAAACCAGAGAGACTGGACAGCACACCTAATGAAGTCTGAGAATATTCTATAAGTTTGGATATATATTTGGGATTGGGGAGAAGTAAGTTTGAAACCTTTTTCACTGAACCCATGACACCTTCTCTCTCAAGTTCCTACACAGCTTCCAGTTTTCTGTCAGCACAGTATAAAGAATCTCTTCAAGAAAATGGGTAACATGGGATCAGAAAGTTGCCTTTTTATTCTGCTGCAGAAATAAAACTGAGAAAACCCCTTCTCCTTCACAAAAAAAAAAAAAAAAAAAGGAAAATCCTACAATTCAGCTGTTTTCACCCTACACACAACAGCTGATGAGAATGAGAAACTCAGAGGAACTCCTAATCTTCAACTCGAACCACTGAATGACACATGTTGTTTTTTGTATTTTTCTTGGATGAGTCAGAGTGTTACAGGATTTCCCAGAAGACTGACACATTCTATTATTCTATTTTCCTGTATTTCCTGTACTAATACTTGATAGTCATATCATACATATCATAGTTATTGTATCGATTCCAATGGCTAAGTGTGTAACTTCAGATACCAAACAGATTATTGAAAGAAGGGCAGCTCACACTGGTTAAGTGTTTGCAATTTAGGTCAAACATTTCTCATTGTCTCACAGTTTGCCCACACTAACATACACACTGAGAGTGCAATTCATTTGTTAGATTGTACTTTGCTGTTTGAGGTGCTGTAGGGCACCTTACCTGGAGTCCATCCACATGCCTTACTTTTAGTCACTTGAATAAACCTTGTTGGCTCCTGTGATTACACTGATCAGAATATTTTTTGCTTTTGTGGAATAAAACAGCGCGTGGCAGGCACAGTCTACATGCAGACAACGTGGACACTAAAATTTACATCTGGATCTGAAGCTGACTCCCACCTTTACATTCCAATAATTTCCCATTTACCCTACCAAATTCAGTAACTTACAGTTATTACTCATCTTTCACTACTTACTTCCATTCCTCAGGCAGTTCAGCTGACTATAGACAGCACCAGATTTTAATTGCCTTATTTCTTTATATTTTTAAATATTAATCCTATGCATGGACAATATAGGAATACACACAATGAAAACAGGTGTGCCATGTTTGACAACAGAATGCAACACGTTTATCCTGCCTTTATCTACTGTAATACTATCATTTTTTCCTGGTATTTATGTGCCCTTTTTGCTGTACATGCAGTCCGTCTGGTTTGTCGTTTATCTCTGCAGATCAATTCATTTACAGTACACTCACAATATAGCAAGAATATTAATTTTATCTCAATTTAATTTAATACCTAATGAAGTAAATAAGACACAATTAATGCAAATTTACATTAGCATATATATAAGATGCATAGTTACAGTACATCTTTGTATGATTTTTCATAAGCAAGCACAAGGTTTCTTCATACTTTTAAAATCTAATATCCTTTAGGTAAGTCCCATCCAGAAGAAAGATATCTGGTATGATCATATTAGAAGATTATATTAGTCTTGGAGAAGAAGTTACTGAAACAATGAAAAATAGGGTTTGTTTGGGGTTTTTTTATAACTTGGCAATAAATTTGCCAGACCTAAAGAATATGTGCTGGTTCTTTCTGATAATGTACACAAATATTTTTAGCACTTCACCTGTTCGTTCACTCTGGAGTGTGATGGCCCATGATGGATGAGAATCTTCACAATGTCTACATCTCCTCTCCAAGCAGCCAAGTGAATAGGAAAATAACCTTTATTATCTGCCACATTAGTTGATGCTTCATACTGAAGTAATTTGAGAACTATATCCCTGGAAAACAGGAAGTAAATCTAAAAATTGACAGGAAGATTATTACAAGTTTTTACATGAACATACATGTATTACCAAAGTTTTTACCCTGAAAATCCACTGTATTTCAAGAGAAACAGCTACAAAAATGAAGATCAAGCATTTCCAAGAATGAAATAGATAGTAAAACATAGCCAAAATGTTATTAATTGTAATGCTTCTTACTTCTATGAATACCCATCAACACCGTTATCATTGGTTCTCTGTATCTGTTTATTTCAACAGGATCACCTGGCCATGGAATCATTATTAGAATTTGCCAGTCCAGGCCACATGCATGTCCCTCAAGCGAAACCTTCCTGGCACTAAAGGCAGAGAAGTACTCCTCTCACCATCACTGCTGAATTCTGGAGGCAGAAAGACGAGAGGGTAGCTTTATGGATACGGTTTTTGTAGTAAGGCTTAAGCAAGTTTTTCTTCTTTAAGGCATTATCTCAAAGGTAGAGTAAGCAATTTAACAAAGACCTAGTTAGATATATGCTATCTTCTCTGGAATAACTGCTTCTGTTTTCACTTCCCACATCCAGCTTCCTGAGAGAAGTGAGGAAAAAAATTACCTTTAATATTTTAATTCTTAATATATTCCTCTCAGATTTTCAGGGTGGCTTATCATACATTAAATTAAAGATTAGTATAAACTGGCATATTGCATCCCCGTACTTAACTTCAAAAGTTGAACATAAAAATCAGCCGTGCAGTATGATCACGTTATCAAATCTGTCAGAAAGTAAATAAATTTTGTCTTATCTCTCCATTTGTCTTCTCATAGTTTGACACAGTCAGGCCTCATTAGTTATTAGGTTAATAGCATCTATGATCCAGTGTGGGCAGTTTCATACAAATTTTTGCTGAATATGGAAACAGTGGCTCCTACTGTTTTGGCTCAAAAAATTGGGGCAAGGAGGGAGCTCAGTGCAGCCTATGCTATGATTAAAAGCTAAACCCTTGACTACAAATCAAGACAGAAGGTAGATCTCAAAGCAAATGTTCTTCCAACCTTGATGGCACTCTATTTAATCGCCTATCAAGAATAAAAAGTGGCAAGTAAGAGTGAATACATCCAGATCAAAAGAAACTCTCAGTTGTATTCAGAAGATTTCATGTAGATACTGGAGTCATCACGTCTAGGCTTTGGGGGAGACTTTAAGATGGATTTTGCTTACTCCTCACCAGGTCAAATAACATGAAAAGAAACAAGAAAAAGCAGCTCAACTACAGAAAGACTTGCTACACAGAAAGTCCCAGAAAAGTGATTCCCAAGAGAAACTTTATAACACAAATAAGGTTTGAGAGACTTCTCATGTAATAATAGTTGGTCTTGCAGTAGATAGTCTAATGAAGGCTCAAGATACAGAGTAGTTTGAAAGGGACACAAATCAAATGAAACAGAAATTGAACTAAACTAGGGAGAAAAAACAGAAAAAAAACCCCTCCACAACTGCAATCTTTAGATAATGATATACAGCAACTATTGGCAAGAGTCTGCTGCAAGATTCAAGCTACAAAATAGAACCTAGATCCTTCCTAGTTCTTTCATCCTTTAAGAATGTCCTGATCCATTACACTTCTCTAGGGCAAGTCTTTTTTAGCACTTTGTCAGAACTTTTTCATTTTGTAGAAATAGATTTCAGAGAGAAGACTGAGAGCCCTTAGCCCAGTAACATTACTGGGCTAACTAAAATTACTTAGGGAGGTTGAGATTCAAGTGCCTGCCCCAGATATGATTTAATTACTTATATAAAGCAGGATAGTTTCAAAAGAAAAGAGAACTATCCCAGAATAAGGGGAGGAGGAGAGAATCCATCACATACAATGATCAAACAAGCACCTGAACACTGCTGTCCAACAAGCACCCCAGCCAGAAATTACTGCTTTGGCCACTAATTGTTACATTCTCACTTTTCCTGCAAAAAAATGAAACCCTGCTAGTCTCTCCTAATTTAACATGTGAAAAATTAAAACTCCAAAAGTTTTCAAAGGACAAGAACTCCTAACTGGGAAGGCTCTTGTGTCACAAGATTGTACCCAATATTGAATTTGAATATCAAGTTTCAAATATGAAAGAGAGTGTAAAGCTACTTACTTGTTATTTGTGGTGACTAATGAAATTACAAACACCAGGTATTTGTCCAATTTTGCTGACAGTGCTACCATTGTAGCAGGATCTGTATGGATAGCAGGTCCAGAACCACCATGATTTATCACGAAATGCCCCATGATGTATTGCAGTTTAATATAGCAAGCTACAAATGTGACGTCAGTAACTATTACTCATCCCACTATGAGGGTAAAGGGCCATAGCAGCCAATGGCCATTGTGACCTTTCCAATAGCTGCAGTTGTATCTGCCGCTGTACCTAAGTCCACACCTTGTAGCTCTGCCTGGTCAGCCTTCAGCAAAAGTTTGGCCAACACTGTGTGTGAAAACACTGTTTGGCTTTTGCATGTTTGGGAATTTTATAGTTTATATTACTACAATTCACTTGAAATCTTTAAACAGGGGATCAGGACTGCACTAAGTGGAGCAGCTCTTACCTTGGTTACAGTGGGGTCCATCCCACTATAACTTTATAGACCTCATTAGAATTTTTATTCTGTTCTGCCTTAATTACAACATGCAGTTGGCAACATAGTACAATGGAGGTAACATGTAGCAAGGAGCAATATGTAATAACAGAGGAAGCACAGAACAAATGACAAGGTGTAATAACAAAATATGTAGCAAGTTTCCACCTAATTTACTGACATGGCAATGCCTTAGAGTTCACCTGAACTGGTATGCCTGTGCAGTACCCCTTGGTGCAGATTTTGCAGGCTTTCCCCAAGCTCGTTGAGACACAATACACGTTTGGCAGCTTGAATGGGCAGCAAGGAGGGAAAAGCTATGAGGTCCCATACAAGGTAATAGCCATTTTTTCTTTCAAGTGTATAACTACTGAATATTCTTATCATGTTACTTTGATGTTGATTAATCTATACTGTTTTGTTTCATGACATTGCTTCCTTAAACATTCAATGCACTATATATGTGTAAGTACACACACAAGTATATTATCACAAAATTTTCTGTTACGATTTCCCACCAGCTAAAAAGCATTAGGTCCACCATTACCAGTAACAATAATAAATTTACTCAAAATCAAGGAAGAATTTGGAAGAACCAGTATAGAATCAATAGATTCTAAACTGCATTTCATATTTGTCATTACTACATGCTGGTGTCAATGTCAGTGTCAAAAATTCTTATATTAATATATCCCACTGGAAGTAAGATTATTCCAGTAAGTTTGTCAGCTTTCAGTGAAAATCTCAGTGCTATGCTACATGTTTTTAAATTATGCAGTTAAATAACATTCTACATAAAAACTAAATGTGAGGCACTTACTTGTGTCCATTTAAAGCTGCATGATGTAAAGCAGTATAACCTGAACTGTCTGTGCAGTTTATATTTGGTCCTCGCCAGATGCTGCAAATAAAGCACAATTGGTAAAGTAAATTTTTTGGCTTGGCAAGTACAGAAATGTCACAAATTTGATGTATAAATAATCTAAAGATCTTTGCAACAACAATGATTAAACTTTAAGAGCCAATTTATCTTGAAAAGAACTTAAAATAGCAAATGTCATGTTGATATCAATATAATTTATTTACAAAAATAATTTTGCACATTAATCTTTATAGCAGTCATGAACTTTATGTAGGGCAGTCTCAAAGACTTATAATCATTCTGTCATTTCACTAAGATCTGTTCTCCTACTATTAGTCTGGTAATTACATTGAGGCTATAATCTGATTTTGCACTACTTTTTTCACAAAATGTATTCATTGACTTTAGGTCAGTTAGTCTAGATTCATACAAACATAAGATTAGTAAGAGCCAATCATATCCTTTAAAGTCACAGTAAATATATTCTTTTCACTTGGTCTGATATTTTAGCTCCCATTTTAACCAATTACATTTTGAAATAAATTACATATATACAAAACAAAATTTTCCTTTTTGTTGTTATTTCTGCATTTTTACATCACTTATTTTTACAGTCAGCTTCATTATATGCCCCATGTAACTAGTCTCACTATCTCTTATGGAATCTCCAAAAAGCAGTAAAGATTTTTTCCTTCAAAGTAGAAAAATGTGACTGCCAGTCTACAAAAACAAACAAAAACCACAAATCTGGAAAACTGGATACCAGAGGCATATTGAATCCCAGCAGATTTTTCTCTGACTACATCTGAATGCTTTCTGAAAGCATTTTTTTAGTGTCACATAGTTTTCAATCATTAGCATTACAATTTCCAGAACACAAGATTATGAGTCCTGAATAACAATCTGTTTTCATTAGCTGCTAATACAGAGTCAAACAGTCTCAGGCAAGTCTTATTTTCCTCTCACTTCATACCTTAGAATCAGTTGCTGCGGTTTAAAGAAAATAATCTGAAGCTAATAGGTAAAATGAGTTTTTCATACTGACTTTTTTCATGATCTACATCAGTAAAATGACATGCATGCTTAATGAATGCTTTTAAAGAATTCTTTACTACTGAATCTGTATTTTATTACCTATGGAATATTGATGTTGTAGACTAGTGTTTTTTTCATTGTGTGTGTTTGAATGATCAATTAGCTCATAAATTTAAGCAGCTGTTTCCCATAAGTAATACTGCATGCATACAGATTATTTGTGCAATACATTATGTTCTGCACTGAGGAAAATTCTACTTAGTGCTGAGTGCCTCACCTCTCCCTGCAATTTAACTTCTTGCAAAGAAGCAGAAACTGAAGTAATTTGTTGGGTTTTTTTTAATCTGCTCAGAAGTCTACAGATGTTTCTTTCTATGGAAGGCAACTTCAAGTTAGGAAAGTCACTCTAATCTTTCCAATTAAAAGAAATTATCTTAACTTCATGATGTAGTAAAAATTGAGTCTTTGAAACGATAGTTCCTCCATAATAGACAGACATTATCTATATGACAGAGACAGGTTAAACTCATCTATTGGGAGGCACAAAGTCCTTATCTATTGATATTCTATAACATCTTTTATATTTTTACATAAAACTTTATTACGTATTTTAAATATTAAAATAATCACATAAACAACCAGAATATTCATTTACTTGGTTTTGCTTACTTGCTTGCTTAGGTTCAAATTGTTAGGATTTGCCTTTTTGTTGTTCTTTTAAAATGCAACAAATCCATGAGCTCATATATTGTTCATGATGAATCAGGCCTTTAAGCCCCCACGCAGAAAACCAACAAAAACCTGGTTCTTTTCTCCCCTAATTCTACCCTTTAATCCACACTCTCAAAATCAGAATTTGGTTATCAAACTAAAGAACACATGAGACATGAACACATCTTGGCTGCAGGCATCTCTTTTCCTTTGGGCCTGCGCAGAAATCCCCTCCTAGGAGGTCTTGCATTGCTATAGTATTGCAACATTATTTCATACAAAATGGATGCAGGTTCAGGACAAACATTGGATATTTATGCTCTAATAACTGAAAATTAAGTTCAAACTGGACAGCCTGTGAATAGAAATTCTTATACCCTAAAATTCCCAACTGTGGTGAATTGTTCGCCTAAAGCTCTTCTGTAAACAGATACAGCAGGACAAAAGCCTAGGTGGCACATTAGCTTTATAAGAAACATCTGACTTCAAAGAAAAGTGGGGTGCAGAAAGAGGAAAAAGTCTAAACAGCCCTTCTCTGGCATCACCATCACAGAAAATACATGAGGAATTATCACATGTATTGATTCATCTGTGTATTAAAACACTTCAATAGTTACTGTGAAAGCAACACTAAGGAGAACCTGGAACAAAACAAATTACCGCTCAAGCTCCAGAGGAGAGTATTTTTTTTCACAGAAGATCAGCAGCTCTTTGGATTACCATTAATACTGAACGTTCTCAAAACCAAGTTTCTCCTAATTCTTTGATGCAGTCAAAAATCAGACTTCTTAATTTTACATGCATTAATAAGTTAGGAATTTTTTCCTATGTACATTAGTAAATTAGGAAAATCTATCACTTAATGAATTTTAAGAGAGTAACTGAGCCTACTTTTTGTGCAAAAAAAAAAATTATTTTTCAGTCAATGATGAATTAAAACACGATCATCAATTAGTTTCTTCCATTATATCTTGCCAAAGTGAGGCACAAAGAAACTGAAGTCTGTTATGCTACTTACACCATTGCCAACAGCACAAAGACCTTCTTACTATAGTTTGCTGTCACTGTGGACAAATAATACTGACCTTTTGAACTGATGTCATATACTAATTGGAAATACTCTTTATTTGGCAAGAAAACTAACATTTTTTTCTCTTTTGTGAGCTGAAGATAATACATGCAAGAAGTAGCATTTCAAAGTTGACATGAAAATGACAGACTAAAGAAAAAGATGGTTAGTTGATTGGTATTCTGCTATGGTTTTTGCTATATGGAAAAAAATAATTGGGAAGTCATTTCTTCATGCAAAAGCAAGGAAATCAGAAGTTAATTCTGCTAATTTTAATCACACAGGAAGACTTCCTATCAACAGTACAAGAACCATGTATACATGCACAGAATATCTGTCACAAGTTTGAATCTGTCTCCATTGTGTCTCTACTCTGTACCTATATATATATAAAAAAATCCATTATTATTTTGCTATGTGTGCAGTAATATTTGTGACCTTTGTATGGTAGTTTTGACAACGTGAAAGGAAAATATTTTTGGTAAAACAACGATAAGAGTCTATAAAATCCATAGAAAGGTGCCTGATGACATCAGTGTCTGTCTGCCCTTTGGTTTCACTTAAACCTTAGCTGACAACTGTCTGGTAACTCTCTTTTGAATTTATTTCTTTTCTGCAGCAAGAAAGATGACGCTGTCTGGATGGAATCAGCTGCTTCAGAGGAGATGGATAGAGCATGGTGTTCATGACTACATATTTTAGGGCATAAACCCTGTTGAGGACTGACAGAGGATTAGCATACACCTAGTTCTCATCCTTCCCACTCTTCTCCCCACCTTCTTTCCCAGGTCTTCAGTATCTTTAGAAGCTCTTCCTACAGAACCCCTGGCTCTTCAGGACAATGAAAGTAGCTAAGCTGATCTTGCCAGGCCAGTTTTAATAGTGGGAAATCCTAAACTTACTTTGCGTTGCTATAGTACTGCGACATTATTTCCTACAAAATTAATGTAGGTTCAGTAAATACACTGTTCCCACTGATGTTGTTGGCAACCAATCAACCAGCTCAGATAAATCTAGTTTCCTCACTGCTCCTGTGTCCCATAGAATAAACATGTATTAAAGGAATTTGTGCTGTTCTGAACTAAAATCTTCCAAAGTTTCCAGGTTTATTGTTGTTAATAATATTGTTGTTAAACTGTCAGAAACACATTGCATAAAGTTATTAAAGCACATAGACAGGCTCCTATGTTCATTAGTACTCTGCCTATGTTCACACACATTTTCAGTCATGTAAACTGAGCTTATACAAAATAGATGATCAATTTTACAGAGCATTTTTGAAAGTGCAATTTTTTACACAATAATACATATCATCAGTTATTCAGACACAAAATAATGCTACTGTAAACAGCATTCTCCATTTTGTGCAGAAATACACTGTCAACCATGTTGCCCTAACCTATATAAATTAATTATGCTACTTATCAAATATAGAAATGTTTCATTTTAGTAAATGTGATACATTTTTTTCTGACAGTCTCCTTTGACAGAATCCAATGTTATGTAAGATACACAGTAAAAAGAAAGTATGATTTTTTTCTTGGACGGCTTTACCTATTGTTTATACTACTTTGCTGAATTTGAGATGCACTTTGAAATTACTTCAAGGAAAGTAAATTCAAATATATGTCTTTAGTGACACTAGGAAAAAAACTTTTAGAAAGTCATATTTTAAGGCATAATGAATAATTAATAATAAGGTACTCAAAATTTGTACATGGAAAAACATCACCCAAAAATGCATTGTAAGAATCTTTTTGAGCAAGTGCAGCTATATGTCTTAAATCAACAGAAGTAGATGGTGTCTTGAGTAAGGCTATATCTTCTTTCCAGTATTAAAAACAGCTGTTGCCTGCAACTGGGAACTAAAAATGAAAAATAAAACTACTACTAATAAATTTTTTTTTATTAACTTAAAAATTAAAAAGGAGAAAGGCAGAGGGATTATCAATTTAATTAATACTGTTTATTTAAGGCTTATTGCATATATAATTCCAATTGTTTATTTAAGCGCTTTTGTTGTATCAGTCTGAAATGTGACTCAAAACCATTTCATTTTTGAATGTGTGGAATGTGCTTCTCTCATTTTGATTCCTGCTCTTCAGTTGTGTCAATATGAATAATACAACAAAATCTATGGGATTAAGTATGTCATTCAAGTTCAGGCTCTAAAACAGCTTATTCCACTTGTTTTCTTTAACCTTGATCTGTTTACAGTCTTAGCTATAAATAGTGTAAGTCTGGAAAACTGAGGAATTTCACTGAACTGTGATTTTATTTCCACATTGATTCTGTTCAGTTGGTAAGTGGTTTCTATTTAGTATGAAATACTGAATATAATAAATATTATGAGGGTTTTTATTACATAACATTTACTTATTACTATACTCAAGAGTGGTTCCTATATAAGTAGATCTCAGTCCTACACAGTGGTCTCATAACAAAGTAAAGTTATGTACGACAAGCTACTTCTTCCTTCAATAACTTACGCAAAATTTTATCTCTCAGTGAGAAACTGAGTCTCTGTATCTCGGGACAGTTACCTTGAAGTCTCCTAACAGCTGGATACCATACACAAATTTCACTGCAAGAATGCATTGCCTATGATCAAAACAGACATGAGAACAAATAGGTTATTCTTCCTCTTTATGGAAGCATGATCAAGTTAGTCCAATTAACTTTATTTCAGCAAAAGCCAGGCTTTTAAAAGATTGCTACCTGTATAAAACGTGCAGATATGGCCTACACATTTAAGATTAAGATTTACAATGGTAATATGAAATTACTATTGGAATGGACTGCAGACAATAACTAAAGGTAAATCCAGCCTCCACCTTTCTTTGGCAATGAAGATATCCAGAGATAAAGGAAATTCTCCCGTGCAGAATATGTGTAAGTTACAAAGATTCTGCTCAGATAACAGCATTCCCCTCCTATCAAGGAATTACGCATTTCAACTTAGAAACTGAAGAACAAGTTGGGATAAGCTAAGAAAGCCATTTGATTCCTCATTATTCTCAGGGAGATATAGCAAACATTCACAAAATATACCACTGGGATGCTTCAGGGGTGTCTATCTGTGATGCTATGCCTCTCTGAAAACCAGAGGAGTTTCTTCTTCCCAGCTGTTGCAGAAGCCTCCAATATACATATAACCCCTTTTGAATGTTAACTGGGAACAGAAATGTGAAGATAAATTAGGAAGAGTCACTCACTACCATCTAGTCTACCTATCTACGGCATAAAAGCGTCAACAGCTACATCATAACACTCATTTACGCAGAGTATTCCTGCTGTATCTGTTGTGATGGAATTAGGTTTTCCTTTTGAAAACCTGTCTAAGGAATGCTGTGTGCAGTAATAGTAGTATCCATAAAGACAGACATCAAGTGGCACACAAAGAGAAAAAATTCATAAACTCACATTATGAATTTAGCAATACTGTAATGTTTATTTTCTGTGGGTCATGTTTCTTTCCTCCATGAAAAGTTACAACAGTAGTCGGTTAGAAAAAGATCTTTTTCCAAATACACAAACATCAGGATTAGCAGTTAAAGTGCTGACACAAACATGGAAGTAAAAAGGGCAACTTAAAAAATTGCACACATAAAAGTAGAACAGAAGCATAATGTCCAACAATGTAAGGCTCAAAACGAGTATCTTACCTGTAATTATTGCTTTTCAGGTTTTGTGAAATATCACTGCTAAACTAACACTGAGATTTAACCAACTACATCTGCCCAGACCAAAATCTGGTGTAGGGTGGCAGCATTTAAAAGTATACAAATAACCTTAATGCCAAACAGATAACCTAGTATACTTGCTCTTTACCATTCTTGCTGCTACTAACTATATTTGCAGAAGGACAAGGCTAGTACAGCCATTAAGCCAATCTGCCATCCACACTTTCTCTAGTGGAAAGAACTAAGAAAAGACTTATTATAAATGACAGAAGCCCAGAGTGTGTGGTGGAGGAGAGGCAGAAGACCAGGCATAGAGATGTACAAGTCCTGGATATCCAGAACACCCTTAGCCATGATAAGTCTCACAGAGTCAATGTGGCCTTATTTTTTTAATAACTGTAGAAAAAAGAAGAATTGCAACGGAAAGAAATAGAAACAGTCTTACAAAAACATATTTTGATACTGTTAGGACTAAAGAAGCAACCCCAAAGGAATGTCTGAGGCAAGAAATTACAGAACCTGTACATGAGAACATCGTAATTATGAAGTACACAAAGAATAGGCTAGAACAGCACTAAGATAACAGAAATTATACAAAATTTCATAAATGCGAGTTAGGTAAACAGCTCCTGCGTACATGCACAAAGGAGCATAAAGAGACAACAGCAGGTGGGAGAATCAAGACATACCCTGACCCAACCACTCTCATGCTCCACGAAAGAGCCATCAACAGATTAAAGGCCCACCCTCCACAAGTCCAGCAGCACAATGGCAGGCAGGAACCCAAATTACAGACTCAGAGGAAGAGACACCCTGTTGGGGCCTCTCCCAGGCCTGTCCTGTGACAGTCTCCAACCCACTGCCCAGGAGTGACAGATAGCACATCAAGGCAATGCTGGAGCATATTTCAGGCTGAAAGGCGCTCCTGTCTAGGGATATGGAACACATGGGAGCAAGGCTTCCTATGGGATGTTTAGGGAGGAACCAAAGCCAGGGAAAGGGATGGATTCAAGTGATTTGGAAAGGAACATGTGTGAGAAAATAGAGGAATAAGGGGGAAAAAAGGGACAGATCACATATATATAGTTAGCCCTATAGTACAATAGTCTGGCCATGTCCTGCTCTCAATCATATTAAATTCCATTTCTGTTTTCCTGGGTAAGGCACTCTATTCCATGCACACATATATATAAACATACATATGTATATGCATGCCAGAAATTGGGTCAGACAATGGGTGAGTGAGTTCATGCATCTATGTTGCCAGAAACTGGAGCAAATGAAGCTCTAGGTACCAGAAACTGAAGTGGGACCATGGGACAGAAGGCCTGTGTATCCATGGAGCATGCAACTACAGGGAGCATGAGTATGTGAGACAGTGTGTGGTTCCTAGTGAAGATCAAGCTGGACTCGTCAGCAAGTAAGTGAAGTAGCCTGGGAGCCAGCTGTGCGTCTGCATGTCTCTGAGGTTGAGACCACACAAGGTGCTGGCTGCCACATCAGACCAGGGTGAAGGTTAGATTTTGAAGACCAAAACATGAGCAACAGGCTTCTGCAGAAGTCACAAATATTATCTTGGAGGTTTATCCGACTTTGAACATCTATATTAAAAATACGACAGAAAAAAGTGGTCTTCAAAGGCAGATCTGGGCCAGTGGGAGGTGTGTTCTAGGAATCTGCAGATTAGACAGTCTGTGCATGTGTAAGTACATGCAAATTTAGATAGGTTTAGTTTGAGAAAGAATCTACCTAGAAGAACATGTTGATGAGCACTGTCTCTCCATTTAAGTAGTTTGTATGGTAAAAACTAAACAAACTAAACCTGAATTAAAGTCACATGAACTAGCTTAAGTGAACTAGAACTCTATTTACTTAAAGTTGGAATCAATTTTATTTGAAGGCATTTCATTTTATTCTTATATATATATTTTTATATATATATTCTCATATATTAATAGTTATATCAGCTTAAATGTTGTAAAAAGTCAGGTAACATGTAAAGGAGAAGCACTTTGACCTCCTGATGATGTCACACAAATGAACAGGCAATAAATTAGTCATGCTTTATTAAAATGATCTGTCATATATAAGGTCACTTTGCATTTGACCTGTATCTAACCAGCTTGGCTTCATCATTCTTTATGGACTACTCATCTGTAAGTACACTGGCTGCGTACACTGCATAATGCTATGGCTATATTCAGAAAGCAGTATGTTCCTGGCTAATACTGGTTAGTTATGCCTTCTCCTTGCAGTCAAGACCAATTTGCCTGCAGTAGCTAAAACAGAGAAAGCTTTCATCAGTTATGACAGCAGGGTTCCTCTGTATTCCAGTTGTCTACAGGGACAAGCTGCGATTTTGCTCAGTTCATAGTGAACCTTAGTAACTCCAGCTTGTCAATGATGAGTCAGACAGATCCTTGGATCCACTCCAGAATTCTGTCCTTGAAAATAATTCAGTCATCCTGATAGGAAAAAAAATGTTAACTCTCATTTGGCATCATTCTGCACAAGAATACTGTGAGAACAGCTACTAACTAAATTATGAAAATACCCAGTCCAAAACCAAATCAGCATGCAGCATCTTTAACATACTTATACATGAATGATTTTACTGCTGAACCATGTTTTAAAACTGTTGTCAGTGATGTCTCCAGGTATGATCTTACGTGATCTGAGCAATCTGCAGCAATGCGTATGGCTAATGCTAAAGATCAATGCATCACATTATTCCTATAGAGGGCAGCTCCACACCCTTTGTAACGAGTTGAGGCTCCCTATATATATATGAGGTAGATGGGTTCTACCCATTTGTTGTGAATCAGACCTATATGCTTTGTATAAGATCTATAGATTGATCAAGATCAACCAGGAACAGAGCTCCACTGCGTTAGGTAATATCAGGCTATACAATAAAGACAAGTAATCAGACATACTTGACTATATCTTTTTTCAGTGTATATACAACACATATAATACATAAATACATATATTGAACTCCTTTTATAAATAAATTCTGGGTTCTTTCAAATCTTCCCAGACAACTGCTATTTAGTGAAACTATATAAATAATAATTATTTTTCTGTAAGCACAGCAATGGAAGTAGATCTTCTGAAGGGTTTTGAAAGTCCTTGCATATCTCATGATTGAAAGATACATTTGCGTGAATATACCTATGAACATTTAAGTACAGCATATAAAATCAGTATTTTCTTTGGAAGAACAGAACATGCTCTCACATAGAACACTGACTTCTTCTGTAAAAATTAGATGACACTAAAAGAAAAAAACCCACACTAATATTTCTCATATCAAAACCAAACTGAAGCAAAACCCTATTTCTCTTTCTCTTAAGAATACAGATACAATGGTGCATTTTATTAGGAGAGATATTCCTTTAGCCATTCTTTTTCCTAATTCAACTGACCTTGAATCTTTAGTAAGAAAAGTTATAGAGATTTTTTTCCAGAATACATTTTTGTAGGTTCAACATAGCATTCCTATCCATCATAAATTCACGATGTTTGCAATTTTAAACATATTCTTATCACAGACAGGCAAAGTCAATATTTACTGTAAAAGGAGATTTTAAAACCTCAGAATGATTAATTATGCATACTGGAACACTTACTTACACTTGTTTAAGTGGAATAAAAATTCCTGAAGCTCTGGCACTGGAATCAGCACTGGTAAGAGTAAAAATACATATCACCAGTTTTGAAATATGAATGCTTTAGAACTATGACCTCATTCCGGAATTAAAGATTGTTCATCATAGAAACCAACCTGAGATGAGTGTCTTTGTTATATCTCTAGGACACACAGTACAGAACTTGGTTCTATGATCTGCAATTCAGCTAGCTTTAATAACCTCGCCCTTCCAAATACGGGTTTCCTCAAAAGTAGAGTAATCCTATCAGACACCAGCAAAATAGACACCAGAAAAAATACATTATTCCATTTCCTCTCAATCCTTGAAGCTAATCCCACACCTCATTCCCAATTTATGATGAGATATAAAAGGAGATTCAGAAATCAACCTATAGCAGTCTTAAACCCTGAATCAATGAAATCAATCACTAGCTATCTTGACGAATGAGAATGTAACAGATGTAAGAGTCTGATATTTTGTGTTTACATCCAAATGGTATTACATAAACCATCCACATGATTTCCCATATTCTGAGTTCAAAGCTTCCATATCTTCATCTCATAAACAGCAGCAACAACCTCTAACCCTTTTGGGCAACCTGCCATAAACTTAACCTAAACTCAGAAAAGTGAAAGAGTACAAATCCAGCAACTAGCTTCCAAAATATGAATGCTGAGATATTAAGACTCTTGAAGTCTATCAATGCCCTATAACACACAAACAACATATTTGTGTCATTTTATTGTAGAATAAGTTTCTTTTATTTATTGCAGAATACTTCTTCAGTTACTCAGACTCTATAGCCCCAAGCTGACAATGCACAAGGTAAACAATATCAGAAGCCTGCAAAAGTTTTGCAAGGTAACTGAAAGTAAACTAGATCAAAATGAATTCAAAATAGTACTTAAACCCCTTCCTATCCATAACATAAAATATTAAGCAATCTGAGTCTGTTCTCTGGAGTAACACAGTTTCAAAACTGAGGTGCACTTAATTGCTAGAATGCTAGCAGAAGGTATCTGCATGTTACCTGGCTGCATCAAATTGCTAACCCTTATTCTTTCCATCAGCATTATGTTAACTTTGTTAACAAGGACACAACCTAGGAAGGACATTTGAAAGATAAAGACATATACGACAAAGATATGATAGAAATTGTAGTTACTGCACAAAGAAAAAATAATAATAGCACCTGTTCAGATTACATCCCTTCAATTCTTTATTTCTCTCAACTGGATTAACATGTTCAGTAAGAATCATGATAAGTGTGAAATTAGCTATTGCAATAAGTACAACTGAGTAAAACCAATCCACTGATCATGTTTTCTCAGAGGCTTAAACATTGTTACAGAATGTAAATAATTATTATCAGACATACTGCATAACCTAAAATGGAATCTTTGCAACATTCAAAATTTAACACATACAGCTACTATAAAATGATGTGTTTAAATGCTGTTGGCATAGTATAGAAAATCTGGATAAGAAAGATATTGGATGAAACTGGTTCTTTGGTACAAAAATTACTAAATCAGGAAATGTTATTAGCTAAGGAGAGTTTGAACATAAATCCATCTTGTGCTCAAACTAATCAGAATGGTAGGACCAAAAAAGCTTTCCAACTATAAAAATATAGAATTGATGCCTTAATTTCTCCTCTTAGCAATATGTCATGCCTGAAATAAATAATATCAAACCAGAAGTGTGCTACAGAACACGCATTTCCTTTGCTGTGCTTTGCCAACAGAGGTCAGAATTACCTCAGGAGCATCGAAAGCATTACTATGATCATCACTGGAATTTATCAGCACAAAATAACTTTCACAAAGACAAATAATATACATTAGCTAGAAAGGCTAAAGTTTCACAACTTTACATATTATAAAAGTCTTCCAAAACTTTTGGGTAAAGTAGCAAGAATATATCAGCACTTAAAACTTCATGAACTGCATTAATGAAATAATTACAAAGATCATACCCATCACATCACCAAAAAAAAATATTTGGTAGGATGTACTAGTAAACACTCGGAACGCTCAGAAAAAAATAAAGTCATCCAACATGATGCCTTTTCTTGAACAAAATCATTTATGACACATAGCTTAGAAGGCAAAATGTAATTACAGTAAAAAAATTCACTAAATCTGCAGTCTATTTATGTTAGAATTCCCTATTCAAATCCATTAGGAGTTATTGTTTCTATTCTATTTAAAAGCCTTATCAAATGTAGAAATTAAATCCAAGACTAAGAGGTTTAAATGACACAGAAGTTTCTACAACAAAGGAAGATCTGGCCGATGTAGAGCTTCAAGCACCTTCGAAAGAACAAAAAAAATCCCAATATTTCTAGATGCATCTAAAGTGAACACTATGTTTCTCAATTCTACAAAAACAATGAAATACTAACAACGAAACTAAGCACTCTTTGTACTTCAAATGGTTCCACTGGGGCGTGTTCTCTAGAAAAAGAAGCAGCCACCTACTCTGTAGGTATTGCAAGTTTTCTGTCCAATTGCAGCCTCATGGATTATAAACTTTTCAGCAATCTTAAAATAAAAATGCTAAATTTGGGGAAAATATTTCTAGAATGTTAACTGAATAATCTTGTCATCTTTCTGCTCCTTAAAATAGAACTGATAGGACACTCCACAAAAATCTGTTTGGGCAGATACCTTTATGTAAAATACAAGACTCAGACATTACAGGAATAATTTACTGTTCTTTCTGAACTGCCTCACTGGTAAAAGATATCTGGAGAACTCAAATTTGGGTGCAAATATTTTTTCCAATACTACAGAGCTTGAGAAACATTGGAGAAGAGATCCCAATCCCACAATAAGGAACCATGGAAAATGATTCATCCCAACACTCACTCCCGATAATCTACTATTAGCACCATAGTAGATGCAGGACTCAAGAAACAATTACCACGATTTGTTCAGCTGTGTTTAATGCAGTGTTCCTAGCTCTTTATATTATACGGCAATGAAAGAACAATCCCTGACTAAGTATCTTAGGTACTAAGCTAAATGTAACATGTAACGATAGACTGGCCTAGAACATGAAAAGGGTATGTGATACACTAAAAACAGCTATGAAACACAATCATGAGATGGCAGATTCCATCTTGTTTTCCTTCCCTTATATGTATAAACCATATTTATTTTGGTTTTTTTACATTAAAAGTCATTAAACTTTCATTTTCAGAGAGGAATGGATCCTTGTTCATGAAATCTCTAGAAAGGTGTAGTTTTTTAGAGAATTATGAAGAATGAAGGCCTGTGACAAATATATGGGCTAGGTCCTCTGAAAGCTGCTTAATATTAACTGTTAAAAGAATTCAGACCCAAATCCCCCTGAAAAACCCCTACTGAATTTACCTTAACTGAATTTAGTTGAAATTTCACTTACCTTTAATCATGGAAAGAAAGATCTTTTTCTATGTCTTATTTTAACAGTACTTTCAAGAAGTAGTTTTGTTTGTTAGTTCAGTCTTAGTAGTATAATTATTCTGTTAAATGAAGAAATAATCATTTCACCAGAGGGTGCACAATCTGATTTCAAGTAGCAAGAAGAGGGACGTTTTCCTCCAAGGGCTGAAGCCTGACCAAAAAAATACTTGTCATACTTGGAGTCATATAAAAATACACATCCTTCTAGTGGAATTAAATTTAAAGTGGCTGAGGCTTCACCCAGGAAAGTATTAAATGGAACCAAGACCTTGTTTAGGTCAGCTTTCCTGAGTAGCTGGATACCCAGCACTGAGCAAGAACTATAGAAAAAAGAGATTAATTCCTTAAATTGCACTGTTGATGTAAGGCCTGACTAGTTGCTGGTTTATGGCTGGTCTCCCTTGGTACCACTATCCAGGCAAAGAACCTCATACAGGTGCGTCTGACATAGCTTAACTAGCACAATTCTAGGAATGTTTCTTTCCCAGTGTGTAGGGGTTGTAGTGAAAGGTTTAGAAATGACCTAAACACGAGAATATCCATCACCTCTCTTGAAGAAGCCAACTGAAAAGAGTGCAAAGTGATCTGAAGGAACTTGGCATCTCAAAAGGCATAAAAGCTTGTCCCAGATTTACGCAAAATACCTGCACAGATAATGCACTTACAATTTGAAAAAAAGATTGTACCACAGCAATACTCCTTCAATATTGATGATTGAGACACTGCATTAACTTGGGGTACCTTACTAGCACATAATTGCCATCCATGATCAAAATAATTCCCTATAGACTTTTATCATGCCAGTTCAGAGTAGTCTGAATGCACAGACAACCTGTAAACATTTTCAATACAAGAGTAATGAAAGAAAGTCGAAAGGTTAATTTCTTCTTGAGCACAGAAATAAAATATCAGGATGTAGTTTATGGTTGTAGAAATTTTAAAATTATACTAAATCTACAGGAAAAAAAAAGAAAACCAAACCCCAAACCCAACCCAGAAACAAAACTTCTGACCTTTTAGAGAAACAGAAAACTTTAAGAGTTCAACAGCGAATGAAGGGACAGATTCTCATTACAGTGAAAAAAAAATAATTTAACCTAGTTGATCACATAGCTCTGTCACATAGGAGACAAAAATTTAGTAACAAATCCAGGGCATGAAATCATTTCAGAATGGCTTTGGAGGCTTTTTTAAATGGCAAGATGAATTTCACAACTTTAGTTTTGTAGCCACCATTGTTACAAAAATCTTCACCTGAATGTAAACTGATACAGGGCTGCCTCTTTAATTTTGCAAACAGAAAAAGTTTTTCTTTTTTTTTATATCCTCCAGTTACTTTGAACAACCCAAAATCTATAACAAATTTTTCCAGACAATCATGTTTAGGTAATTCTAATCTCCCAGTCATCACGAAGCAGAAAGAAGCCTTCATAGGTGAAAGGGACCTAGCTGAACACTGGTAATTTGGCCTACTTATCAGAGATAGTACTTCCTGTAATTAATCAGATGGCTTCTCCAGAAGGAAGAACAAATTTGTGTCTTGACAGAACAGGTCAAGGATGAAAGTAAGAGTTGGATATCCACAGTCATGATGAAGGATGTCGTGAAACTAGGTATTTCCATAGTGCCATCCTGTCATACTTTCTCTGGGAATCCCTGAAAACATGGAAATGAAAGTATAAAACAGGGAATTTAATCAGAAAAGGAATCAATAATAGAGATTTCAAGGCCTGATTACAGTGGAAGCAGGGCAAGGGACACTTTCTATTGATCTCTGAGACAAAAAGATCAGTTTTTGGAAGGCTCAGGTCATAAGATGAAATTATAGAATGCTTTCTTAAATCACCCTCTTCACAAGCCTAAAATAGGTCAAATTGTCTGATAGTGTATTCAGAGCTTCTAGGAATTCAAATCTTACACTGGGTATACTGATCTGAAAGATTAATCAGCTACCAATACAGGAGAAAGGATTTCATATCTCCTAATTTACGTATCACGTTGTGGCAGTGCATGTGCCACCTCCTTTATCTTTGGATTTGGTAAAGAAATATATGAAATATGCTTTGAACAGGATCTTTCTATAGAGGTGAGTCTACCATGAATACCAGAGTTTTTGCAGCAAGGCTTAGTGGCATCTCCAAGAAAGAAGAGAGACATGGTCAGGAATTTGGAATAAGAGGGCATCCTTTTAGAGTCACTGATTGGGGTGTGCTGCCATCACAGAAAATTTAAATCTTACAGGCAAAATTATGGTCTAAATAGTCTTAAAGGATTTTTCAATGTTGCAAGCAAAAACCAACTTTATAATGTCTCTGGATTCTGAAAGGAAAGGGCATTCAATGACACCAGGTAGTCCAGCATAACCTGACAGAACTTGAAGAGCTGTTGGAAGCTTCCTCATTTTTAGAAAGTTTGAGGAATGTAATTTTTAGGAACTCTCAAAAGATTTCTGCTTAGCAACTGTAGTCTACTGAATAAGAGGAGACGCAAATGAAAATTTAATACCTGTTCAAGACAACTACCTTTCCACACCTAATCATCATAGTGAAGATGCAAAGACATTCCAGTCCATGTGAGAATGAGGAACTCACTGAGGACATTTGGAGTCACAGCGTCCAAACTGCAGGATTCTATATTGGAATTGTCATAACCAGTTTTAAGATATTTCCCACAGATAAATCACACTGTGGGAGAAAAGGCTCTTACAAACCAAGAAATGCAAACCACTCCTATTGATATAAATATAAAACAGCATTGTATTTTATCATTCAACTATTCTTTAAGTTCAAGGTGGAGCTCTGTTTTCTTTCAAACTTGAAAGAAGCTGGTTTACCCTTGGCTTCCTATGCAACATAACAGAGCTGATTTCTGGGCCACTGACACACAAAGTTTTAAAAAAATGTAAATGGTTCTTTACAATAATAGGGCTGGGAGGAGACACTTAAGTGGATATTTTAACCAATGTCAGCGATGTTCCCTATGAAGATGTGCAAGGAACATAAAATCCCCCTATTCAAAACATAGCTTCAATGAATTCAAAGTGACTTCTATTGTTGTTTCTCCCTGTTTCAGGGGGTGAGGGAAATATTTCATGCTTCAGACACTGTTGGCAGCTTGTCTGTGCACAGATTCACAACAGAATCCTACTCTGCATTGTGCTTCCTTATGTAGCCAAACTGCCTGTAATGTCTGTAGCACAAAACAGCACAGAACAGTATTTATTTTCCTAGAAAGGTGAGACTAAACCTTGAACCCATGCACTAAAAGCAAAATAACAGACATAATGAGCTCTCCCTGATATAGCATTTTCCTTGTGCTCATAATCTCTTTAGATTGTGAGCTTTATAATTAATGAGACAAGTTATTCTTATAATTTAGAGCATTATTCATTTAATATTACAATTCCCTGGAAAATGGGAAGGGAAGAGAGTGGAGAGAAGGAGAAAGGAAGGAAGGGGAAGGGAGCAGAGAGGAAAAGAGAGGAGGCAAGGGGAGGGAAATGAAATGAAAAATAGCACTGGTGCACTGGTCCTACTCAGTTACACAGAGTACTGGTCAACCACAAGATTACAAATAATAATAAGTAAAGTAAGTTCTAGTCTAAAAGTCATATTCCTTTGTTGCTGTTTATTTACACTTTCTAGTGATGTGGTTTACTATGAATTAAAAGAAGTATATGATTTTAAATTTACATACCAACCAATGGATCTCAAATGAAATAGAAAACAATAATCCATATACACACAAACCACTGTCAGAAACTACGTATCTCTTGGCATACTGCATAATGTAACCTTATTTTAAATTGAAATCATTATAAACATAGTTACTGCTATGAGCAAAGACAGACATCTACAAACGCAGGCTAAAATAAACTTTTAAATGTTACATACTGTGGAGGGTTTTGTAAATAAGAAGTATATGCATATAATATGATTATTCACTTCTTCTCAAGGCTATTTCCATTCTTTGGAAATAATTTTCATATTTAAGACACTGAGCTACATCCAGCAGAACTCATATTTGTAACACGTCTGAGGAAAAAAGTTTCATATTCTTCAACAGAATGCATGTGTATGTGGATTTTACCTTTATATGTGGATTTTACCCTTATAAAGGTGCCCATCTGAAGTCTTACTATACTGAACTCAACCTAAGCTTTGAGTAAGATATTATACAAAAGCCAACACAGTTACTATACAAAGCATCATGAATATTTCAGCATTGTAAAGACAGCAATATAAAATTATTTTTTACAACATTCAGTACAATCCCATCAAATATGAATCATGCATAAAATATTTTGAAGTTGAATGAGTGAAGTTGCTTTGTCAATAATTCAGGCAATACAAGAACAGCAACTCCTCATGCATGCGTGCTTCCAACAGCATTTGGTTCTATTTTTATTGGTTTTACTGCAATTTCAGTTTTCTTGTAGTTAAGGTGAAAACTTAAAATGAGGGTAAGTTAGAGCTGTGTAATACATAAATTTGTAAAATCTTTTTTATTTTGATTTCTTTTATCCTGAATAGATAGCTTTACTTGAAGAAAATTTGTCCCTTCACATAAAAAGAACTGTCAGGGGAAAAATCACAATTTTATTTAAGTCCAAACCATCAGCATAGTTACTTCCCAACAGTCACTGAGAAAAAAAAAATTTGCTTAACTTCCAAAACTAAGGGACTGAAGTATCTTTCATAAGAGCAGAGGCTGAGATTGCTGTTTAGGCTGAAGAAGGCTTGGGGAGGATCTTATCAATAACTATCTGGTAGGAAGATGCAAAGAAGAGAAAGCCAGACTCTTCTCAATGGTGTCCAGTGACAGAACAAGAGGCAACAGGCACAAACTTCAATACATGGAATGCCATCTGAAAATAAGAAAACACTTTTTTACTGTAAGGGTGGTTGAACACTTGAGTGGGATGCCCCAAGACATTGTGGAGTCTCCATCCCTGGAAATACTCAAAATCTGACGACATGGTCTTGGGCAACCTGTTCTATCTGACCTCTGCAGATTATTTCCAGAGGTTCTTTCCAACATCATCTGTTCTATGATTCTGTAAATGAATTTACAAGACGATTTTTTTGTTGGATTTTTTTTTTCTAGTAAGTCCACATCTTGATATCATGCATAAAAGTACACATAATAGAAAATGCATCTGTAACCTTTGTTCTTCAAATCCAGAGAAGTCAAATTCTCATCTTCAACTATACTGAACTTAATCTGAAAAATAAATATTAGTAAACAGATTACATCAAGATTAACTCTCATATTATAATAACAGAGTAAATATTCCCAGTCATTTGAAACCAAGGAGGGTTTTTTTCCCTTCTAACACATTTCATCTTTTCACAGTGCGTCAATGTAGGTAATGGGCAGGCTGAGAGAACAGAAAGCCCCATTAGAAGATAATTCCTTAATGCTGGGAGGCTGGATGATCTTCTACGTACCAAAACCACTCTACTTTGAAATTATTTATCGACAGTACCACCTTTAACAGTGACAGGCTTTGCAGCAACAAAAAAAGGGAATGGGCAATCATATCTATCAACTCTTAATGAAGAAAGTAACAGATAAGGAAATGCTCTAAATTAAAGGACCTCAAATTAACTGATGAGTAAAAAAGGCTCTCAAAAACACAGTTAGGGAGGAGAACATCACTTTTGTCCTAGTCTCACTACTTAAGAAGCTGAGTAACAGTAGTAAGTAGTGGTCATGACTGATCATGATCAATCCTATCGCTGAGCATGAGCATCAAAAGAACTTGGTAGCTATAGATACTGCTGCCAGGAAAGACAGAATGGTCATAGTCAGAAAGCGTATTTTGGAAATAATATGCACAGAATGTAATTGTGAAGGCTAATGGAATATATGAAATGGATCTTTGGAATCGTCCACTCAACCATTTTCTCTGAGATGGTTAAATTTCAAAGTTGGAGCTAATTTTGAGGTTAGATCAGTTTGCTCAGGGAACTGTGCAGTCAAGTTTTAAGTATCTTCAGTCATGGAGATTTCACTGCCTCTCTTATCAATCTTTTCCAGTGATCGATCACCCTCACTGTGATTTTTATCCCTAATATCTAATCATAACTTTCCTGTTGCAGTTTGTATCTGTCCCCATATTCCATTTCCATGTGCACACCCGATAAGAGTCTGGTTCTTCTCAGAACCAGCTGAAGTAGTTGAGGACACCTTAACAAGATTCTGTTTAGTCTTCTTTTCTTCAGACTGAACAAACAGCCCTTTCAACTTCTCGCGTGTCTGTGTGCCAGTCTTCTAATAATCTTGATGTCTCTGCTGGATTTTCTCCAGTTTGTGTCTCCTATTGCAGAGTCCAAAAGTCTACACCTCTCTGAACAGAACTGAATACATACTTCCTTCAACTTGCTGTCCATGTATACTGTTGGCCTTCTCTGCTGTGAGGCCACACTGCTGATCCATATTCTCATCATGCTGACCCATCAAAGATGGTAGCCAGGTAAGCCAAGTACAATTTAACCTTGGTAAAGCCATGCTGATTCCTTCATTCACCCTCCTGTCCTTCACACCTCCTGAAGAAACTACAGATACCTGATAGGGCTGAAGATATTAAAATAACTGATGATTCAAAAAAGGAATATTCATTTTACATTATTTATACTATATGTGGTATAACAGAAGTCCATGATAGTAATGACTGGCTTTCAAATCTTGATCTTTACTTCTTTACTGAAGCCAAGATAATTGTCCTTCAATTCGCTATTGCAAAGCCCTTTTATTTTCCTCTCTTTTTTTTATGAAAAAAAGGACATTCTAAACTGTAAGCAAATATTAACTGTCTGAAGCTGAAAGACTTCTGTGTTCTGTGCTTTGTATTCAGGTTCTCATATCTGAATTTTTTTTTTTCATTCATTTTAAAGTGCAGTTTTGCTTCTTCCTCAGACCTACAATTATGCAAAGGACAGCACATATGAGATAGGTAACACACAGGTTTTAGATATCTGTCTCCTCAGGATGAACCCTGAGATAAATACTTATGCTATCCACACATACATCACATTGCCAGAATTAGACACCTCAGCTAACACTTCAGCAGAGAATCATCTAAAATGAAAATACTGAGTATGGAGTTCCTTAAAACTAGTCAAGGGGAAACCCTGAAGACATGCATGTTTCTGAAAACCCCTCTTGTTTCGAGGATGAGGCATCACAAGACTAAAGAAAAATGTCCTCTATTTAAGACCCGAAGTTCAGAGGGCCTTTCATGAATATAAGCAGCTATCTCCTTTTCCCAGAGAATTGAGAAAAGCTGACTTTTTCCTTTCCAAGGTGCACAGTGATGGTGGCACATCCTTAAAAAGGGAGAAGAGAGCATTCACCTGGGAAATATCCTAGCCTCCAGTCATTTAACTAGTGAATGGTTCTATATTTCATCTTTGGGTATCCTAGATAAAATACAGAAACAAACATAAGAATAATAGATCAGTTGACACTGGCTATCCAGCAGAAGAAATATTTCAAGCATAAAGAAGAGCAAGGATTTTCTCTCAGTAACTATGGCTATTCACTACGAGAAATCATACATAGAAACTCTGAATGAAGGCTGATATCTTGCAGAAGATGCTGCAAATGGCTTGTGTTTTTACTTACAGGCAGTTTAATTAAAATCAGACAAACAAAAAAACCAAATACACAGTTTGTGTTAAGGTATCTATAAAAAAAAATTGCAAAATTGAAACAAAATCTATGGAGTCACACCAAAGGAAAATCAGAACTCCTCAATTTTGCCTGCAGTAGCTCGCAGAAGTTATTCCTGAAATGCACCATACTTTCATGATTGATTTGTTCCTTGAATTTAAGACTAATAGCTTACTACATATCAGAAAGGATAAAATAAATATTATCCTACAGTCATAGAATCATAGAATAGTTAGGGTTGGAAAGCACCTTAAGATCATCAAGTTCCAAACCCCCGCCATCTAGTTCCACACCTCACACTAAACCATGTCACCCAAGCCTCTGTCCAACCTGGCCTTGAACACCGCCACGGATGGAGCATTCACAACTTGTTGGGCAACCCATTCCAGTGCCTCACCACCATCACAGTAAAGAATTTCTTCCCTATATCCAATCTAAACTTCTCCTGGTCAAGTTTGAATCCCTTACCCCTAGTTCTATCACTACAGTCCCTAATGAAGAGTCCCTCCCCAGCATCCTTATAGCCCCCCTTCAGATACTGGAAGGCTGCTAT
>WYDI02017231.1:0-93508 GCA_009867235.2 Psittacus erithacus
TTTAGATTGGATATAAGGAAGAAGTTCTTTACTGTAAGGGTGGTGAGGCACTGGAATGGGTTGCCCAGGGAAGCTGCAAATGCTCCATCCCTGGTGGTGTTCAAGGCCAGGTTGGACAGAGCCTTGGGTGACATGGTTTAGTGTGAGTTGTCCCTGCCCATGGCAGGGAGGTTGGAACTAGATGATCTTAAGGTCCTTTCCAACCCTAACTATTCGATGATTCTATGATTCCCAGGCCTTAGGCAGAAAAGTGCAATTGCCCCATGATCACTGACAACAGCAGCAGCAAAATTATGCATGAAGTTAGAAATAGTTTAAAATATAGAGAAATCAGATGAGTAGATATGAAGTTTCACAAGGCAAAAGCTTTGCTGTATAATCCAGAAGAATAAAGCAGTGCACAATAAAAGTGTTTGGGATACATTAATTGTCCTCTTGAGACTCTGAACAAAACAAGTGACATCCAGACAAGAAAGTGCAGAAGCAGTGATTTCCAGGCCCCGGGTCTCCTTGCCATGCCACTGCCTGTGCAGTTCACTAAGCCTGCTTTTTCAGAAGGATTGGGTACTTTCTGGAAGACGCTGAAGCTGCACTTAGGGCATTCCAGTCCTTTTCAGGGAAGCAGAGGCTTGTCCTCCACACTGACCTATGACCTGCTGCTGGGGCCTTGCTGAGAACCAGTGAATAGCAGACAGGGGTGAGATGGAGTAATTACAGCTGGTGAATGGTGAAAATAAAGATGGACCTCTTTCTTCCTTTCATCTCAAATAGAGGAGCTAATTTAGGGAACCTTTCTGAGAAAAGCTCACAATGACCCAAATCCTTCCCCCTTTGACTCGGTGAGGACAAAACCAGGCTCAGAAGCCCCTGTGGAAAATGTTAGATGGGTGCTTGAAAGGTGCTGGGTAGTGAGTGTAGGTGGATCCTGGCAGCGCTGGCACTGGCCTAGGAAGTTCTGGTGGGGCTCCAAGTGCCCTCAGGACCTGCTGGCTGTTCACTGCAACCAGAGGAAACCAATTGAGAGGCTCTTAACCTTCTTTCTTCTCCCACCAGCTCTTTCTTCTTGTATCCCCTCCTTTCGTGGTGGTACTGTTCCAGGAAATGGATGATTTTGTTTTGATTTTGAGTGAGTATAGCATGTCCTTGTGTGACTCACAGGGGTGTTTTTTCTGGTAACTACCTGCAGCTCTTAGCTGCAAGCTAATAAATACCTCGTGTTGCTTAGGAGCTCAAGATCTGCACTTATCAGTGTATTTTCTTCCATTGCCTAACCTGTTTCTCTTGTGTCTCTCTGTAGTTCCTCATATCCATATACCCATGTAAAAAGAGACAGGCTTTTTTTGTCTGGAAAATTTCTCCTGGAAACCAGTCCCAATCCCTGCTCTGTGGAAAGCACCATCAGTGCTGCTGATTTGAGGAACTTACTGTGCCTCTAGAGGAAAAATACCTTTTTAAGCCTCAGAGACACATCAAGCTTATTGTCATACACAGCCTCCCATAAAATTACTAGTGGCTGGAGTGCTCAGAAAATGTTTATCTTGAAGCCAAACTGGGAAGAACCCCAGGCTTGGCTTTACTACCCTGACAAGCGGAACAGCAGAAAATTGTAGGTACACAAAATAGGGGAGGTTTTATGTCATGACATGAAGAGATGCTGCTTTCTAGTCTGACAGCTGGAGGCAGGAACTGGAATCTCAGCTGTGGAGATTGAAGACACGGACTCTAGCAGAGTTTCATGCCAAAAACTTCTTTACTGTTGGAGACCTTTTACTGTTGGTTCCATGGTTTATATAGACTACACCTTTTGTTCTCGCACTACTAACAAGATTGGCTGGATTTGAACATCGTCACCCTCCAACTGGCCACTATGTGTTACCTTCTGGGTGGCCACTCCCCTCTATGTTCAGGCCCAGCCCAGGATGTTCAAGCCCAGAATGTTCTGGCCGATTCCAGGATGTTCTGGCCTAGCCCAAAACCCTTTACAGCAACACTCAGCCCCTCCTTTGTTGCTCTCTGGGATCTGTGGATCAGTGAAGGTTTCTAGGAACACGTTTTTACCTTCCTGTTTGTGATGCATGGCCTTTATCCAGCTGGAATAGCGGTGAGCTTTGATGCAGAGTACAGTACCCAGAGGAAAGGTATTCTGCAGCGGTGGCTGTCACTCAGTAGTACTGGCAGAAGGAGAAATATTCTCAGCCTCTCTTGATTTTGGGCTTAGCCTTGGCCAGTGGTGGGTCCATCTTGGAGCCAGCTGGAATCAGCTGTAGTGGACACAGAGGAAGCTTCTAGCAGCTTCTCACAGAAACCACTCCTATAGACCCTCTGCTACCAAAACCTTGCCATGCAAACCCAATATAGGCAGGGACTGGTTAGTGGTGCTAAAGGACATTGTACCAGCAGCATATGATGTTGTGTTTGTCCACAACTTTTGGAACAAAACCAGATGGTGCACAAAACCCACCTGCTGTTTTGGTGCTAAAAGCTCATAGGTTTTTAAGTTGCCGTTCAGCTGCCTCATAGTTCCAAACAGGAACCTGACAGCTGCTCTTAGCTAAGATGCTCTTGAATTTGGTGCTCTTACCAAAGCCAATATGAGGTCAGGAAAAGATGCTGGTGGCTCCCCTGGGATGGGAGGGAGGCTTTCATGGGTTTGATGCTTTCCTGACTGTAGCCGAGCTTTACAGAGGAGATAACGGAGCCTGTTCTTAGTGCCAGGGTGGGTTAGTCTGGTTGAAGTTCAGCTGTAGGCACTCTTATGACCTTGTAGGTAGTAGTTGCATAGCTTTGCAAAGGAAAATCTGGGCAATGATGTTGCCTGGGCTGGGAGCCACTCTAGCTAATGGTCTGCAAATACACCACAGAGGGGACATATGTAGCAGTGCATGTACTTGCAGTGCAGGTCTAACATGTATAGGCATCGAAGGTGTGAGATGAAGTCTATCCACATGAAGTGCTCTAGGGAACAGCTACAGCTCCAAGGCAGGCAAGATGCAAAAAGGAATATAGGGAAGTGGGGAAAGCAATTGCATGTGTGGGAATGTGTGGTACCTAAATATCTGCTGATGGGAGGGGGCTTCCTCAGTATGAGCTGATAAGAGAAACAGGACATGTTCTATGTCGTACATACTGCTGCCTGGCATCGAATTGGCCTGAATCCACAGAACTGGCCTTAACAGAGAAAAACATTTTCAGCCCTGGGTGTCTGTGGTTTGTCAGCACTCAGTAAAGTGAGGTGACTTGTTCAACAGTAACAGTGAGATTCACCTGGTAGTGATGTACCTGACGTGTCTAATGTAGTTTGTAGCTTGCTTTAACTCAAGTATGCAGTTTTCTTAACTACGTGACAAATGCTTCAGATTTTCTTCTTTTGGGGGATTTGCTATTTCAGCCAACAGTGCAATGCTAGCAAAGAAAAATAAAAACAATAATAAAAAAAGGGCAACAGCAAATCTGGTGGAAAGGAGAATCTCGGCTTTCCCCTTCCCAAATGCATTAGCCAAAACATTTGTGTCACCCAGGAAGCTGTACCTGCCTACCGCAAAGTTGCATAGTATAACTGTGCTGTCCAGCAGTTTCAGGAGACCAGGATGAAATGCCTCAGGGAGATGACCTAAATGCTCCCCCTGATGTGTGCACTCCTCAGCATATGAGTGTGTATGTTTAGTCACTTACAAACATGCTAATATGGCTAACAGCACTCTCTGGTGTTGGCTGAGAATGACAAAGAGCTCAACTAAAATGACTTCTGGGGAACAAGGCTTTTAATACAGGGGTCAGTTCAGGGCCATCACTTCTTCATGAGTCATTGGGAGAAGTAACCGCAATCCCTGCACTGGGAATGGAGCATTACCAGTGGTGGAAGGGGAGCTGAGCCTAGTGCTGCTCCTTGAAGCCCCCTCATAGGCTGTCTCTAAACTCCAGGAGCTGCCAGTAATCCTATTTGTTTTCAGATTCCTTGGTCAGCGGGATTGAGAACCTTACACTTTTTTTTAATCGCCTGTTGCTGGAACCATATATGTGTTCCTGCAGTTCTGCTTTAATTCCCATTTTGTTTTAATTACCCTTGGCTTTTGCTAACATTGAAATGGATCCTAGGACTCAGGAAACGCTGGGGTGGTGCTTGTGCCTGCCCTCTTTGCTCTCCCACGCTGCACCTACCAAGCAGTGAGTCTCTGTGAGAGAAGCCTACACTCCTCTCTGTGCAGCTTTGTGCGGGACAACTGCTTTTCAGCAGCTCCTGGGCTTGAAGCTCCACAGAAGTTACGGTTCAGCAGGCGTCACTGTGACTTTTTCTCAGTGTAGGTCAAGGAGGGATGAAAGAAATGGGGGCTGGATGGAAAAGAACTTGCTGTGCTTTGAGCCCTCACCCTTGCTGTGCTGCCTTGGGGGAGAAAGAGCATTTATGATTTCTTTCATAGGCACCTTCCAAAATGCTTCAAAATTTAACTCATTTTACATTACTCCAGTAGCTTCCAGCCGGTATTTCCCAGAAAGTCTAGTTAGCCTGATTGCCTCAAGTATTTTGGGTGCTCCAACTAAAGGTGTTTTCACTTTGTTTTGGTGAGTGTGAGGGTTAGCTAAGTGCATTGAAGAACCTAGGGCATCATAATTCAGCACAACTTTAAAAGCACAGAAAGACAAAAGAACTAATCTTCCAAAATGAAGAAGACCAAGAGTGTGGCAGTGGTACTGCTAGTAACAGATTTATTCAGCAATGGCCAAGATGAGTCATAGAATCATAGAATGGTTTGGATTGGAAGGGACCTTACAGATCATCCAGTTCCAACCCCCCAGCCATGGGAAGGAACACCTTCCACTCGACCAGGTTGCTCAAAGCCCCGTCCAACCTGGCCTTGAACAGTGCCAGCAATGTGGCTGTGGCAGCCACAGCTTCTCTGGGCAACCTGAGCCAGTGCCTCACCACCCTCACAGGGAAGAATTTTTTCCTAATATCTAATCTAAATCCGTCACTGAGTCCATCACTTCTTTTCCAGCTACAAACTGTTTCTAGCCATTTACGTCAAAGGACCTGCCCCATGTGTCAGGGGGGATTGTTCTGCTGGTTAATTATCCCACTGCTGGAAATGCCCAGGTACTTTTGGCCCAGGCTTTTTGCCTTTTCTCTTGCAGGGAGGAAGGCATTGTTCAGCTCCCGGCAGTAGCCCAGTAAATGCCATATTGCCGTGACTGGTAGGATTACGTTGTTTGGCTAGTACCTGTTTTGGATAACATAGCCTTTGAACCATGGTCTGCCTGACTAGCGGCAGGAGGCTGGTTTTAAAGCCAGAGCTGGATATGCTATTCCAGCATCAAAGCTGAAGGACTGTGGAAGATGAGAGTAGCAAGTTTCTCAAAATGACAATAAAGGAGTAGACAACTCCTCATTAAACCATCCCAACCCACCCCCAAAAAGCCCCAAACAAACACCAAAGATACTGGGTCTTGTCTATCTTTTCATTTTTATTTTTTCAAATGGGTTTTGCATTTTTTTAGTGGTGCATAAAGGGACATTTTACTCTCATGGACAAAAAGCTGGAAGCTGAGGCCAGAGGACCTGGAAATGAGGCCCTGCTTGTTAGCAGCAGGTTATTAAAACAAACTGTCATGGAGCAGAGCATCTCTGTTTTTTTTTTCCCTCAAGAGTGTTCAGGCCTGATCTGAAGCCCAGCTGGCAAATATGCTTAAAGAAGCCAAGCAAACAAGGCTCCAGTTAAAGCTAAGTGCCAAAATTCAATACAATAGCTACTGCCCTGAATTTAATAGCCTGTGTCATGCAGCAGGACAAACTAGGGAAAGGGCATACTTTCTAGCCTTGAATTTTGGGTTATTTGAAACAAATGGATGGATACCCAAGCTCAATGCTCGTTCCTCTTTCTGCCATGGATGGATACCCAAGCTCAATGGTCGTTACTCTTTCTGCCTAGTCCACCTTCTCCTGGCTGGTAAAATGGGAGTAATGACGCCAGTTCATCTGCGTTGGTTTATGAACTGCTTGCTGCTCCACCCCTGAATACCTAGAATAACTAAGTGCTGCACATCAAGTATTGAATGGCCAGGAAACAAAAACCAACCAGCCGCATGTTAACTGAGCATCAGCAGCCTAAAAATGGGCCTGGGGCTTGATAACAGCTGCTCTGCAACTCTTCAGCTGGCAATATTTGCAATAAAATAACAGAGGCAGTGCAACCTTCTCTTGAGGGAGCTGGTTGTCCTGGAGGGCAACAGCATTTGCAGGCAGCTGATGCACTGGGCAGAGCACAGCATTTTGCTGAAAAGAGCTTTAAATTAATCAGGCCATCACCTACATAATACTAATGAGCATGAGAAAGACATTCAGAGAATGAACTCCCTTCTCTGCACGGCAGAGATTCTTCCTGTTCAAGTATACAGTAAAAGACTGTTAACTATGTAAGCCACTTGGAAGTACATGAAATTATTTGCATCTGGAATATTTTATTATCAGGGAAAAGATGACTGGTGTGGAGAGGAGATAAGTATGGAGCCTTTAATGAACTAAGAGTATTTTTACAATTACTGGTTTGTGTGAACAGCTCCTGGTCCCAAAGATTGTGGGGAAAAATACAGTTTGTTTAAAAAAGGCTGACTTTGTTTTGCCACTTAGGGTTACAGAAAGGCTGGAAGATGCTTGGAAGTACGTGTCTTAAGGCCTGTAGCACAGGGAAGGACATGAACATGGTGCTTGTATAATTATTTTAAAGGGCTGGTGTGATTATGATTTTGTTCTATTGACCAATTCAGAAGCTTCAACCCAAGAATTTCTTCTCATTGGCATGAATCAACACTGTTGTTTGTGACATGTAGCAGTTACCTCATCTCTGCAAGGCTAGGATGGGGGTCTTGGCTTGCGGAAGTGGATGTAAGTATTCCTGACAGTGTGTCTTTGCCTAGTGCACAAAACACGACTTCTGCCTTTAAAGTGAAGATAAGCGTTCTTAACTGTCTGAAGGAGCTGCTGAAAGAATAAAGACCACCGACTTCCAGATGCTCTGGGAGGGAGACATGCATATCTCAGAGTCTAGATAGGAAGAATTAGGTGCTGCTGCTCTTCCAGGCACTCTGGTTTCAGCCACAATTAGGCACTGATAGAGGGCTGGTTTCTCTGTTTCACTTGTTCCAAGGGCTTCTTACATCTGAGCGTGCCCAGAGCTGCTCACAGCTCCCTGAGGTGATTTGCTCCTTCCAGAGTCATCTTGCTGGTGGTGGAGTAGATAGTAACGTGCCCAAGGTGTCCCTTCTATTCCCTGAAATACATGGGTCAGGCAGGCCAATAGCATGTGTAAGAACCCATGTGAACTGCACTCTTCAAAGTACATACTAATAAGATATTTTGAAGAAAGCCTTGCTCCTTGTGGCTGACCCAAGAAGTGGGACTTGTGGGAGATCTTAGCCAAGAGGATTCAGAGTCACCTCTTCCCCTTTCCAGGAAAGTGATGAAACCATTTGGCTACAGGTTGGGAGTGGGGTGAGGACATGACTGGATGTGATGGGATATGTGTTTAGGCCACATGTTTATATCACTCTTTTTTTGAGGCCATGAACTGGGGGGAGAAATGGGGAAGTAAATGAATTTTTCCATGACTAGAGGAGTAGATGATGGAGAGGAGATGACAGTAACTCTTCACGCAGATGTCTGTACCATTAGAAAAAAAATCTGTCTTATATTTAGTCGAGATTGTTAAATGTTGCTATTAATTGCATATACATAGAGCCCTGTATCAAAACAGGCACTAGAGCTAGGATATACAAGCTCTCAAGTATTTTAACACAGTATGATGAGGCAGTGCTATCTGATTTACTGGTACACTTAATGTAATTTAGAGATGGAATTTCCAGGTAATGGTAGATAACAGCACTTTAATTTCTAAAAAAAGAAATAATCTTCAAATAATTTTAAATTAGCATATGTAATAGATAGGTACAAGCTTACAGATTATGGAAGAAGTAATAAAGATGGGATGAGACTTAAATACCAAAAGCTTTTCATCCCAGAGAATAACCCATCTGTCTGATAACTTTAATGACCACTGTATTCTCACAGAGAGTAAATGCCAAAAGCAAGAATCTTGCAGTGCAATTTTGATAGCTGAATATGGTTTGTGGTGCAACTTCTACAGCATTGCTAGTATGGATCCAGGTATGCATTAATCACTTATCGCTCCCTCCACCCAACAACAGCTTGTATAACTAAAATTATCTTCCCTGATGATAAAGTGAACATAGGTGCATATGAAAAGTCCAAGAAAATAAAGAAAATCTCAAAGGTTCGCTGTAAATGCCAACGTTATATGTTTTATTTTTAATCAAGTAATTCTTTTAAACCTCACAATATCCATGACTGACAGGAAAAAAAGACATTAGGCATGAAATGAGAATATAAAATACATGATATGTAGAAAGGCAATCAGTGCTTTAGTCCCTCAAGACAGTAAACAGGTGAAATGACCAAAAAACTTCAACTGTCTTTTTCTTAAAACATAAAATTCAAGTGATTTTTCTTTTTATTTCACCTTGTAAACAACATACAAGTCAAAATGGACAATGAGGTAATCTATACTACAGAAGATAATTTAAAAACACTAGATAAGACACAGTATTGAAGACATATAGAAATCAGTGTTCACTTTGGTCTCTAGTATGGTTATTGTTATTATTACTACAAGCAACACATACTAGTTTAAGCCAGTCTGGTGATGTTTGTCAGCCAGTTGTTGCTTAACTTAGTAATCCAAGAGGTAGTCAAAACCATTATCCTTTGTACAGATGGTTGCTCTTACATTTGGTTCCATGACAATGGTAGCAAATACCTTGGTACTTCTCAACATTCTCATAAAAGCACTGTCGAAGCTGCTAATATACAGCTCCAGTTTATATAAAAAACAGAAACATGTTCATAGATTAACCTCTTGTTATCAGTCAACAGTTGTAACAGGGGTAACACAACCAACGGATCTTAAAGAAGAGGCTGTTGATATACTAAGCAAAGTAAGATCGATGCATTTAACAAGGCTCTGCTTGTTTCTAAAACAATACTCATTAAGACTTCTAGAAAATTAAAATCAGTGCATCTGCACATGTACATATCTTCCCAATTACTTTTATATCTAGCACAGGGGAATACATATATATTTTTTATGATAAACATTTCTTACAGATAAATTAATTAAATTAAATTTAAGATGAGATTTCCCATGTTCTTTTATAATTCTTCTTACAAAGAATGTTACAAGATTTATAAACACTTTTTATGGGGCTCTAGTCACAAAACTAAGTATGACTAAGCAGGAACTCCAGGATAACACTGGTGCAGAATAGAACTGGGCTGAAAAAAGGTGGCCTGCAAAGTGAAGAGGTAGGATCCAAATGTGGTGTTTGGCACTCCCTGAAAGCTGGCTAAAAGCAAAATATTGCAAATGGTATTGCAATGCCAGGTTTACCATCAACTGCAGTGAAAAGCTATTTGGCTCTTCCTCCTCCAAACAGAAGTCTTCCTCATGGCCTAACTTTTGTAGCATGTAAATAAATACAATGACCTCTCCTTGGGGGAGAGTAAAAAATACCTCACCAGGTCTCTTATGATTAAATCAAACTGAATATTTTGGGATGGGGGAATGGGAGGGAGATTCTGGTTCCAGACTATCTCCACTGTTATTAGGAGAAAAATACATCTCTCTGAGCAGACATCTGAAATATTTCTACTCAAATGAGTTTTATTGTGAAGCATTCTGGCAAGGACAGGCTGGTGAACAGGCTGAGCCAATGATGCAGAATATTCATTTTGTCCTGAGACATATAGGAAGAATCTGAAACTGAGTTTGTGCTTCCTCCTTTAAAGGCTTCTTTTCTTATCTGGAACTGAAGGAGTATAATTAGATAGTTGTTGGGGTTTTTTTCCTACTGCAGCCCAGTGCCCAGTAGTTACCTGCTGCTATATGTTTAACTTAGGCATATACATTTTTGTCTTTTCTGTAGACGTATTTATTTTAATGAACAGTGCCCGCAATCCTTTAGACAGAAAAATAAAAGCTTTCAAAGAAATGTTTGGAAACGTCTCATAATTTCAAATGGATGCTTCATCTTAAACAAGTATTTGCCATAATGTATGCAGTGGTGAACAATCAGTTACATATTTAGTACAGATAAAAAGTATGTACCATAGATCAACAGCCACCTTTAAGGCCAGAGCAGCACAAAGGTGTGTTTATGCAGTAAATATGAGGTAGCCTTTTGCTGTAAACAGAATAATAATTTTATTGTCACCTATGTAAACAAAGTGGCCTTGATGCTTTTGTGTTTTTATTCTTCCCCCTCCACCCCCAGTCCCTCATCCCTCCCCTCCTAGAGAAGCTGAGCACCAGTAACTCTGACTGGAAGTCAGTGGGATCTGTGGTTGCTCAGCATCTCTGAAAACTCAAACCCTGTGAATGTAAAGACACAAAGGTTCACATAAGTAACCAATACAGAATACCACTTCATCATTTCATAGGAACTTATAATACAAAATGCTGAGATCTGATTATCAGAAATGTAGATCTATGTCAACTCAGAGGTAGTTACTAATATCAGTACATAATACTTATATAGAGATAAAAAGGTCTAAGACTATTTGGTTTGTTCTGAGTAAGCAGGTCGGCAGACTATTCTGTGAAGAAAAAACAAAACATTCCATGGTATATTCCCTGAGCAAAGTTCTTTGTCCTGAGTATGTTATGTAATAGTGATCACATTCTAATATATAAAAATAAAACCTTAAGCTTTCAACAATAAGATAGGGTTTGGTATGTGCTCTTAGCAGTTCAGTCTGACTTTGGTGCACAGAGTGATTTCTAACAGCACCAATAAAAATCTGCATGTTGAAAACACTTCCCTTTCTCAGCTCTGAACTTCTTATGTATAAACAGGGAATGACCAGTTTTCAAATCCACAACTGCCCGTTTCTATAAGGAACTTTGGTTTAAATTTTCAAAGTGACCTAAGTTTTGCATCTTTGCTGTTTAACCTGGTTTTTACACCGGCTAGAAGGTTAAGCAATGCCACTTTGATTTGTCTACATAATTTAAATAAGTTTACTATCCTTACGTAAGGCAAGGAAGTTCTTCTCTATAGATATATCACATTCAATATCGTCAAAGGTAAGCTCTGCATTAGCATACTGAGAACTTCAGTATAAACCATCAAGATTCTCGCAAACACTGGCATGGGAATTCACACAAAATAATTCTCTTCAAATTGTGCCCTTCGCTGAGGCGTTTGATTACTACCTGTTTACTGAAGCAGCAGCAGCAACAGTAAAAGTCTCATCTGGCAGGACAAGTGGGAAGGGGAAGGCCATGTAATGAGCCACTCGCACACCTGTTGTAACTAGTGGCTGCAAAAGAGTTACCATGGGTAGGACTTTGGCTCGCTGTAGCCTTTCACACAGGCTGTTTCTTTAGTTTGATTATTCAAGCTTAAACCTACCCGGCACTTCCAAGCTTTAACAGCCTGTGTTTATTGCCAATGTTAAGGATTATACAGGTTTCTCTAATTAACTTACATCCACAATGGGATTTGTCAAAGTACGTTATCTTACGTATGACTTGGTACTTCAGAAGTTACAAATGTAAAGCGACTTGAAGTTTTGATAGGCTCCAACTCTATTAACCCCGAGCAAGGGCTGCAGCCCAGGGAGTCTCACTCTGAGGCTGCCAGTCTTTCTCCTTTTTAATGCAGAAGTGTGTGGTCCCAGAGCACTCTTGACTAAGGCTGGTCAGCAACAGCCCCCAGTTCACAAGAAGCAGATGATGCCCAGTGCTTCTGGCAAATTTGCAGGTCTCTTCACTCAGGCTTGTCTGCAGCAGACACCTGTTCTTCTTGACTGTACTCATGCTGTATCATCAGCAAGTGAGGCTGGCTGAGCAACCCCAAGCACCCACCTACCTTTATTCTTAAGAAACTATCTATCCCAAGATCGCATTAGCTTTGCATTTAATTTTCTTTAAAACCAGAACATATAACAACAAAAATCCCTAGGAAGTTCTTTCCATGGCATTTCAACAGAAAACAAGGGGAAGTCACTTCAAATTGGGGGGCACTACTTGGAACCAAGAGAAATTGCTGCTGCTGCTGCTACTACTGCCACCAAGGTCCCCTAAATGTTCACAGAATACAAAGGGTTAAACAGGATGGCATTCTGATACCACTCAATAGGGTCAGTTTGGTAACAACTTGTACATTCTCCCCTACACAACAGTCATCTAAATTACAGTTACAACCATATTAATTTAACAAAAATTTTTGAGAAACCAGCACAGAAACTACACATTCATTGTCTTTTCCGGAGCTTTAAACTCCTCATCCACAAAGGATGGTGGCAAAGAGAGCCATATTGAGTCATGACACTGCCCTCCCTGCATGGGAACAGGGAAGAGAGGGGTTCTGATGCTTTGTGGAGATGAGAAAAAAACCAACCTAAATTGATGGTATAGGGGATGTCTTAGTATTTTTAGTACCATATGGCAGCTTTAAAATATGAAAGTAACCTTTGGATCACAAGAGAAGTAACAGTCTTGATCTCAGTTCTGTGTGTGGCTTATCAAGTTTGGGTTTTTTCTGAGTGAGATTTCTTGGGTATTCTTGTTTGTTTTTGAACACATTTGGAAACACGTTCTAGGAATGAGTTCAGGAATGTTTGTGGATATTGCGCCTATTGCTTCACAGTGATGTCTGTGGGAGCTGGAGAGTGGTCTGATGGAAAAAAATATATTTATAGATATGTACACATACACACACGCACGTGCACACTCACACACACGCATACAGAAGGTTAAACGTAATGCACCCTGCTCAAATGTATTTTGCTTGGAGTGATTTGTCTATTAAAGAAAAAAAAATTCACAGTTCCTCAACAGTAGTTAAAATTCCAGGTCAGCTACTGGCAATGAAACGATTTCCCCTGTACTTGCATGAGGTAGACATCCCAAGAGGATAAAGAAAATGGAAAGTTATGACAAATGCGTTAAGTTTTTTTCCTTTTCTGAACAGAAGGCCCCTTTCTGCTCGGTTCTTCGGGTGACGCAGACAACTTACTCGATGAAGCTTCCTGTGGTGACCTGCCCGAGCGCTCTGAGTTTTCCGACCTGCCCTCCTGAGAGTACAATGGAGATGAGTACCCGTGCATTCCTCCCCCTTCTCTCAGGAAAGCAGAAGTGGAAGGCTGCGGTTCAGCTTCATGTCTTCCCTGAGAACTAGTGGGCTGCTGCGAGACAGTTTTATGGGGGCAGTTAGCCACCATGTGCATGATGCTCTGACAGTAATGGCACTTCTTTGGCTGCGGAGGTAGACTACATTCTTTAGCGTGGTGGTCGAGGCCACCACAGTTGTAGCATCTAAAAACAGAGAGAGACAACTAGTTATAAAACGCAGTGTTAAACGGTAAGAGGTGTCATACTGGGTAAGGTCAGCGCGAGTGTGCACAAGGTCTGCCGGTGAAGCAGCGTGAGTTTTGTTTTGTAAGTCGCTTGGAAGGTGCCCCTTCGTCGCACCGGCACCGGAACCCGCCTTGCGCTTGGGAGCGAGAGCCGTTTGCCGTTTCCCGGCCTGCCGCCTCAGCCCTCCCCACAGGCCGGCCCACTAGAGGGCACCAGATATCCAGGCATACGGCTGCGCCGCCGGCGTCTCTCTCCGCCCGGGCACTAAACGCCCGCGACCGCCGCAGCGCCTGGCAGGACAGACAGCGCAGTGCGGGGCGCGGAGAGGAGGCGAGGCGGTCACCAGCGCCGGCCTCCCCACCCCGAAGCGCTTCACCCTGGGTGCACCCGTCGCCAGTCGGGGCCATAAAGGAACGTGCAGAGAGGAGATACTCAGCATCAGATCCTGCTTTTAGGCAGGGAAACCCGAACACGGACGATGGACGCGGTGCCCCTGTCACTGACAGGGCTCTCGCCCAGCGCCCGGCCACTTGCGTCCTCTGGCTCAGTCAAGGCACGGCGAGGCAAGGCTCTGGGCCAAGCTTTTACACGGCTTGTGTTGCACAGGGTTCCTAATGGCACTTACGGTTTCAATTCAAAAGAAAATAAATACAGCCCCATCAGGAGTCATAAAAAAGGGTTTGTTTGTTTTCCCTGGAAATTCCCAAGCTGCGTGGAAGTGGCTGTGACCCAGGGTGCCATCTGCAACATGACACACAACTGATGGGTGCAGAGAGCCTCCTCCCCAGCTCTCAAAAATGGCCCAAAGCCACAAATGCTCTTCTATTAACCTTGTTAGCCAGGGGAGCCCTAAAGAAATTCCCAGCAATTCCTTACTGAATCCTCTTACTTTGCAACACACTACAGGAATGTCAGTCCTTGGATTACATTATTGTAACACATGATACAAACAAATAATTTTATGCCTGTGACATGGTGACACTATGCCAGACATACTCACCCCTGAATTTTCTATTTTGGCTATTTCTCTATGGTTTCTTGTTTCTTTGTTTTATAAAGCCTGCACTGATTGCACAGACATTTGATTTATTATAATCCAACACGCTACTGGAGAGAGTTAAACCAGTAACTTTTTTTTTGCTTTCCCTTAACCATCAGCTAATTTGAAGAATGATTGCACAAATACTTAGACCTGGTGGAGTCAGCTGAATGATTAAAAAAGACTGTAACTATAACTCACTGTATGGACAAAATAGTGCAACATGCTCTGGCTCAAGCCCACATCAAAGTATTCTAAATTTTCAGATTCCTGGAAAGTAACAGGGCACTTTTTCAGCTAGTATTTAGTGGTCCCTAGTAGTCTATACAAAGCCAAGAAGTTTTGTCCATGCAAAGCTGTGCGTACAGCTGGATTCGCACCTACAGAATTTGCTTTTCCTTCCAAAGAAATACTATTGATAAAACCTGCAAAATTTTACGAAAGATTGCAAAATGGCTGTTAACATTTGCAAATCATGCCAAGAAACCATCCCTCAGCACCTCCCTCTTCATTTCTCTTCACTATTAGCAAGACACTAACCATATCTTTATTTTCAGACAAATGAAAAAACAGTTGCCTATGGCATGTGTCATGTCCCACAAGACTGACCTATAATTTAGAGAAGTTAAATGATGAACAGAACTTCATTATCCTTTCAGAAAACATTGTAATTAAATTGCCATATCTTCCATAAAAATTAATAAGAATCAAGAAACCAAAGCCATTATACTGAACCCTGCACTTCTGTAACAACTGCAATAACATAATTTAGGTGAACTGGTTTCATTTTCATGGAACTGGTTCCACTGCACTGAAGGTTTATGCACTTTGTCAATGGAATCTGAAGACTATGTGTATTCTACAATATAACCCATGAAGAGACACAGAGTATAAAGTTTCCCTTCAATCGAGAAGAGAATAACATGTACAAGCCCTATTATCATTTAGTATTGATTTCCCTAGCATAGGAAGGGAAAGTACGTATAGAGTATTTTGTAAACCACAAACATCTGATCTAAGACCAAAATATCAAGCTTTCCCCAACTATAATTAAAAAAAAAAAAAGGCAAGTTATTACACAATATCCATCTGACTACTATTCCCCAAATCACTGAAGATATTTTCAAATTAGTGACCCCCACTTAACAGTAGCATTCAGTTTTCTTAACTGGCATTCACCCAAGTATGTTTCCCTGACAAGCTTTCTAAACACTTTGTGGACAAAATAATAAGGAAGCAAAACTTTCAATTACAGAAACAAAGTAACAGCAACAACAAAACTCCTGAACTGTCTTACCCCATAATAAATACATCTAAGAATTCACAACCGTTGTATTTGTTATAATTCAGGTGATATTAAATAATTATGTTTATTCTTATCTTCTTCACCAGTTTCTAGCAGTGTCTTGTTCCTGGGCTAAGTATAGTATAATACAGTATAACACAGGAGTGCGCAGACATTCTGGAAATTGGGGATTTTATCTTAATTCAGACTACAGAATTTTATAGCTGTGCATGCATTTGCACTTGCTTCTTTCCCTTAATATTGCATGTATTTAGAATAGTTAAAGAAGTTTAAAAATAGGTTAAAGTGCCTCAGGAGCAGGGTAGGTGGCTGCCACGGACAAATCAATTTAATCAGTCACTGTGGTATGTACTGTGTTATCCAATTCAGTGAACCATTTCACCTCACCAATTGACCAAGAACCTGCTGTCAGGGCCCCTGCTTCCACTCAAGAGGCCTCTGTCAACTTTTGCGTATATATTTGTCAATACATCCTATTTGCAAAATACTGTAATTCCCTGCCTTTATTCACATCACGGCTAAAATGTCACCATAGAAGAAATCTCTATCAGAAGCAACTGTGATTAAGTTATGATTTGGCTTTTCAGGAATGTTTTTTGTTACCAACCAACTGGAGCATCTGGCTAAAGAATTGCATTAGAATATGTATGTGCCAACCGGGCTGTGCCTGGACTTAAACAGGAGGGTGGTATTTATTCAGTTCTTTAAACTATTTATTCATTCCCTGTCAATAACTCTTACCAGGAGAACTGATTGCACCCCGCTCTGAAATGCCTTCCCTCTTAAGGGATTTACACCAAAATGGAAATGGTCAGCAACCTCGGGCCTCACAAATGATACCACATGGCATGATCCACACGCATTATGGTATATAGAATTAACTCTTTTGTCCAAAATCCTTCAACTCTTTGCTCCTCTCTGCTGTGTATTACTTAGGTTACAATACAATGAAATCTGATACCATATGATATGCACACACAAGCTTATACATCCCCATCTCTATATACATAAATATACATGTATATAAAAAGTACATGAGCTGGCTCCTGCCAAAAAAAATAGCAAATTCTCACTTCAGTATGTTCTCACAAATTCTAGATTAGTACAACCATAACAAGTATTTCTCACTTCAGAAGCACCACTGAAATAATATACATTAGCTTCAACACAAGGTAAAAGTTTCTATGTAGATTACATAATGAGATGAATAAACCACAAAATGCCCTTGAAATTGCAATTACAGTAGAAGCAGCCTTACAAAAAGCAACAGCAAGGCGATTTGTTAAAATAGGACTGTCTTTCTCACAGTAGGCTCCCATGATTTACTAGGTAGCTTCAGGCTCAAAAAATAATGCAACAAGGTAAATAAAGAGATGGCAATTATCCTAACAGGGAATCCTTTCTTCATTACGGCACTGACAGGAAGGTAATTCAGGGTGATTTTTTGATTTAAAAAAGACAAACATTTTAATAAAGGCACACTTCAAGGAACTTGTGTAGCGCTGTATTTCAGTATTCTCAGGAAAACAGTAACATTCATACCTACTAACGAAGAAAGAAGAGAGCATATAGCAAGGTTAGAACACACTTCTAAATTCTCCTTCACTATGGATCTCATTACATGAAACTATAAATATTAAAGGAAACATGAGCAAGCAAAAAGCACAGATTCCAGATTCATTAGAAATACTCAATTTCACAACCAAATGCAAATGCAAAGCAAAACACTCTTTAGTTTTCAGGTTTTTTGCTTGTCCCAGCAGTCAACTCCTACTTAGGAAGCACATCCTAGCTCTCTCTCTTTTAAAATGACAATACGCCTGCCTTGCAAATACATTCGGCACAGTAACAAGCTGAGCTAAGCAGTAAGGAGGGTTAACACTACTGCTTGCTTCTTCATGCTGCTTTATAATATGATTTAGTTGATAATCCAATATATATGACAAGTAGAGAATAATTTATGTGGCTCCACACTATTATCTGTTGAGAAAAAAAGCTTTAAAATTTCCCTGATGACTGACTTTTTCTTAGGAGGGGGAGAGTAGGGGTTAACATCTAACAGGGATAGTAAAGGAAAGAAAGGGGGTATAGTCAGAGGAAGACTAAAATACCCACCAGGATATTCCCTACACCAACTCCTCTTTTGTTTTTCTGTTTTGAATGCTATCATACAACAAGAAGCTGCATCTTGGCTAACAATACTCCACCTAGTAATGTTAATGCTTTGAAAAACAGCATGGTATTCCAACAGCATGTACAAAAGAGATGTTTTTACAATACACTGAATGCCACCTAAGCAGTTAAAGCATAAAGGAAATCTTTAAAATTATACCTACATGTGCTGCCCTTTTTTAGTAATTACTTTCACAACACACCTAAAGAAATGCCAGTTCTTGCAGACAGAACATGCAGTAGGTTGCCTGAACTACCCTATTTTGTTGTAAGGGAGGTTAAGCCATCCATGATATAAAAGAAATATGGATCTTAGACAAAAGTAGGATGTTTTACAATTCAAGGGCTTCAGTGATTTGTCTTGAAAATCAGGCCATGTGGCAGTACAAGGGAACACCTTTTGCTAGCTGATGTGAGCACCTAGAAAAGCTCAAGGAAGTGTGTGTTTGCACAGGCACAACCTGGGGCAAGTGAGAACCACCTCCAACACCTCTGCAGAGCTGAAAGTTTTCTGGACTGTTGAGGATCTGCTGATTTCAAATTGTCTTTGAAATAAATACAAGTATATTTTACTGGATTACTTAAGTATTCCAGTAACCAAATCCTGGATATCAGATCTGTCACAGCAGCACTCCAAAGACTGACAGGATTGCAGGTGATTGCTGTTAAACAAGTACCTCTCATATGTTACTATACTGTAAAAAGATCGCTTACCACTTTTGCAAGAATCCTTCTTCCTGAGAAGCCTACACTTAAAAGCCAGTTTTAAACAGGGTATATTATTCTTATGCCTGAAAATAAGACAGCACGTGCAGACATCATCCTTTTAAAGCAAGAAATGCTAATGTATGAGGGCGCAGTTACTGCAACTTACAATCAGGCAGCAACAATCCCTGGAAAATAAAGTTTGGTTGGCTGTCAGGGGAACAAGCTGGAGTGGCAGGAGCAGCACATGGCAGGGGAAGTGTGGGAGATGATGGGGAACCCTGCGCACCCCAAAGAGCGGCCATCAGGCAGCTCTACACCGAGTACCAGCTCCTCTGGCATCTCACTTCTTCCTCCACAGCTTTTACTGGGGATTCCCTTGCAGGAATTGTTTTGGAAGATTTCTCCCTTCCCCCAAACCTTTTAAGCAGTGTTAAATCCCAGGAGAAATCAAGCCAGCCTATGCTATTTTAAAAAACCATGGGGTGCAGGAGGGAGCCTTGCATGGCTGCTCTCCCTTGCTGCTGAGCCCTGCCCCACTTCCTGCACCCAGAGGGGAATTAACACACAGAAACATGGCCCAGCTTTTTGTTTTTAAAGGATGAAAATGGCTGACGAGTCAATGAGACATACACAAAACTCACCGAACGTACCCATTCTACCTGCACCATCCGAGAGGGAAATTGCTGGAATGTTTCTGCTCTCATGCACATTGCTGGGTTTTATGCCATTTTGTTTATCAACCTTTAATTCCTGAGCTGTAGCTGAATGCAGGAGTGAATACAGGTAGCTTTGACAACATGCTAATAAGGTATTAGCATTCAAAATACCAAATACTGAAATAATATGGAAAAAAATCCTTTAAGGTTAAGTGAAATTATCTTGTTAAATAAACCAGAGAATGGAGCATTTAGCATCATCACCACCACAGCATTGATGGTGTGTCCAGCAAGCACGGTCACACTAAGGCAGAAAACCACTCACATCCTCGTTTATAAATCCATGAAAAAAAATTCAGTTAAATTTAAAAACTGTATTTATTTTTAACACAGTATGTTGAAAAATGGTGTACCATCAATTCAGAAAGCAGCACACTGGGGCCACATTTGGATTTGCGCTGATCCTGTGAGTATTTGCTACCCTGAACCCCTTGTTCATGCAAAATACTGAGCAGAGGCAACATGCTGGGAAAGTTAATTACAGGCTGTTGTTCTTCAGTGAAATTCAGTTTGAAAATTTCCTGTGCTTTACCAGCTTTTTGAGATTAACACAAATAGTTTTTTTTTTTTTAAAAAAAAAGGATAACCCCCATAAGAAAGATGAAGTAAAATAAAAATGCTCACCTATCTATTTCTCCTCCAAATCCTACAACACACGATAACATACCACAGATTGGAGACTTTAAATTTCATGAGAAAAACAAGGTCCCTCCATTTTTTTTAAGCTTGCCTTCTTTCATCTTACAGATAGCCCCAGCAGCATGCTGACACAAACCCACTGTCTGCAAGGCTTCCAATAACACAGGGTCGAATATTGATGATGTTTACTCTTGTTACAAATAAATAAGTAAAAATGCTAAGTTGTCAACTCATCAGATTGACTAGTTTTCTGTGGTTAGTTCTAAATCAATCTATTTTCCCTGGTGTATTGCAGAACTAATATCAATAGGTTACGGTCTTTTGTTGCTTGGGTTTCCCCTCCCCCTCACCCCCCAACAAAGAAGCTGACAAACAACATGAAGCATTTGCTTGATAAATCAGGCCTGTTGGGATACAACTGAGCTTAAGTTTGTGAGGAAATAAATTTGTTTAAAATCTTCTAATATTTTACTGGAAAGCAGATTTTTTTTTTTTTGAATCAAGAACAATGAAAGAGAAAGATGGTTCAAAATGCACATGATGCAGTCTTTTTTCTCCACAAAAAATGGAAAGGACTACATGGAAAGCAGCTCTTAAAAAACAACCTCGACAATGTTGCTTCCATTCTTTCTTCCTTTCCATGAAACCTTATCTCTGCTATCCACTCAGCCCTCTTTAAAGGCATGGAGGGAAATTATTTTTCACATAATCACATAAAAATCCTTATGAAATGCATCCTCACAGAGGAATGCTTTGGATGCACTTTCATTTGTTGTAACAAAAGTGTTTTCTATATACTGAGAGTTAAGAACTCCCAAAATAGCAATTTACAAAGTGAGGTCTTTTTTCTAAATAACATGAAAGATGGGTTTGCTCCAATTGTATCTATACGGCGTGGAAAGAATGTGTATATTTTAACATCTTTAACCCATCCAGATAAAGCAGATAAGAAGATCAGTGACAGTTTAAGTTATGTTTTAAACAGCTGTATATCATGCATTTCAAACATGAAATGTTATACCATGATTTCAAGTAAGTCTACTACTGCTAATCTTTTTGCATTATGGAGCTACACACACAAATATTCTCAACCACAAATTTCCCATGTAAGCCTTAATTTCTATGGGAACAATAAAAGAAAAGGGATTTTAAATTAAAAGAGTTCTGTATGCAGTAATTTTAAAAACAGTTTTTTCCATAGCTGATGTTGGCAGAGGCTGCCATATACAAGTTTGCTCTGGGTATCACTGCAGTGTGTACCCACATTTGCAGCCTACTGCCAAAGTTAGCTGGGGTAAAGCACCGAGCTGTCGTGGGGGTAGTCAGAACTAAGTAGGCCTTGGCTGGCTGTGCTTAAAATCATGGCTCGGTGCCTCTGCAGTTGCCTGCATATGCCCAGCAGCATAGTTCAGTAACACCAGAAGTCTTCACAGAGAGGGCTTGAGCCTCCTGGCCATGTGGATAAGGATGCACACTGCCTAAAACCAGCTCAACTCTTTCTGGGTCAGTGAGGTGCTGTTCATGAGTTAAGAGGCATGCCTGACCTTATCTGCCTCTCAGCAGAGCTAGTTCCAGGGTTTCTACACCCACTGATCAGCTAATCCACAGATGAGATAAAAGGGTAGTAGGTAACTGGGAATTAGCTGTTAAAAACTTCCATTTCCCTTTTGTTTCTTATTTTATCACTAAAAATAGCAGCAAATACAAGTAACACCAGCTTCTCACAACAGCAGGAAATGGCAAATGGCATCCTGGCAGTAGATTGGAGCACTGAAGCAAGTAGCGGCAAAGGAAAAGGAGGAGGAAGAAGGCTGCTGTGGAAGTTCATAACCTATTCTTCTTCTCCAAATATCAGTTTCCAGTCATATGACTTTAGGTATCCTTTATTAATTGGTATAATGCACAAAGTTTCAGAAATACCTGTGTCAAGCACTGGAACAGGCTGCCCAGGGAAAAGGTGGAGTCACCATCCCTGCAGAGACTTAAAGGATGCGTAGATGTGATACTTAGGGACACGGTTTAGTGGTGGACTTGGCAGTGTGAGGTTAACAGCTGGAATCAATGATCATAAGGTCTTTTCCAACCTAAATGAGTCTGTAATTTTGTATCTGTTGAGGAGATTATGGACTTAGATGCTAGTTTTGAAATGGAATCTCCTATTATATTCACTGAATTAGATAAATACAGGCTTCAGAAGTGTTAAGGATTGCAGGATTAGACCAGCAACTCCCAGCTTCTTTGCATTCATGATAAATAAAGGGACAGTTACTGTTGACATACTCACTATGAAAATGCCATGCCAGCTATCCCTATAGGGGTTGCTTCCAGAGCTCATGGAATTGATAAGTTGTGTCACATGAAATACAAGCAGGTTTCCTTTCCCAACTGTGCAACAAAAGGACATCAAACATGGTGGTTGATTTTCCTTGAAATAGCACCTATAAGTTCACATGTTCGATACCTGCCAGAACAATTACACCATTCAGATGCTCTACAGCCACATTTTACTGTTAAGGGAAATCTGTATCACTCTGATGCACTGACTGAGAAAGAAAGCAGTCAGCTCCTAACTCATTTTTCCAAACTTGCATCTTAAGATGTCTAAACTGGACTAGTTCTATATATTGACATTATTACTAAATGGCTGTGTTCAGCATTTTATACAACACATTTTTAAAAGGCTTTCAACATCTTAAAGAAAAAATTATTTTGAAACTTTCCACATAAGAATGCAGAAGCAACAGTAAAGCATGAAAAGAGGATTTCTGCTGCAACAGGATTTAGCTTTATATGTTAAAGCTTTTAATTCCCACCTGAGGCAGGCATTTCTTGTCGTCCCACACTGCTCAATGCCGGAGACTTAAAAGAGAACTAATGCCATTTTCTACTATTCTACCCTACCTCATCACAAAATAGATCTTCCTTGTTAATTGTCTCCATGATTATGTACCTAAAAATAAAAACCACATTTGTGCATATAAAAAATTTTTAATTAATTCTTTTTCTTAGTTAAGAAAGAATGAATACATTTCACACACAGGTTTGAGTTTAATACTTCCTTCTCTGAATTCTGTTAATTCTTTGTACAGTTAAAAATTATAAAACATAATTGAAATCATTTCACTATATGTGGTAAACTAGATCACTAGATCCCTCTTGATTGTGATTACATAGATTAAGTGATGTCACTCCAGTAAAATGATAACAATGAGGTTTATAAAACATTTTAAAAATACTGCATCTTTCCAGAAACAAGAGAATTTTAATGGCCTTAATTCTGCTCTCAGTCACACAGGTGTAAATCCAGAGCAATTTTGATGACTTCCCCGAACTTACTCTTCATTAACTTTAATAATGTAACAGAGAAAAGTATTTCCCACTGTGTATGAATACTGAAAAGTCACAGTTGCCAAGTAGTTCCAAGGCTGGCTGCAGAGGTCAGGCTGGCACAAGGTGCGAGGCAATGCAGCAATGCAGGCTGAAGCCCCTCAGTTCTACCTGTACATCTCTGTTTGCTGGTTGATAGAGCGCTTGAAAGCATAAATTACAAAGGTGAAAAATGAAACCCAAAGAATTATAGCCAAGGTAGAGGAGTAATGTGCTTGATTCTTCTGCCTGCTTATGCTCAGCCTTTCAGGTTAAGAAAGAATGAATAAATTATTTCAATAAGGATGTTGATAGACCAAAGATCAATTTTCTTGGCATAACTGATGAACTTCGCATCAGGAGATTTAGATAAAACAGGAACCCTAGACTTAAATAAAATAAAATGCTTGAAAGCAAAGAACAACTCAAGATAATGGCACCCAAGTCATGATCAGTGCAAGAGGACAGAAGATTACAAATTGCACTGGGATACAAAACACAAGGGATATGCTCACCAAGCATAGCACAAACAGATGCCTATAGTTTTGATCAGAAATTCACACCCAAGCCACAACTTCCATTATGCAAGCCCTGAATTTACAATTTTGAAAACAGTCACAAACTGGAAGAGTGATAAATGCCAGCACCATGCCTGTGCCTTAAGAGTTCACCTATACTCCAACCCAAGTAACCTTTCAGTTACCTAGTAGCACTCACTGTGCAAAGCAGCAAAATTGTATGTTAAGATTGGAACTGCATGGATCTGTTTGGGGCTTTTTCCAGTCTCGATAAATGGCCATTCCAGGTAGAGGAAGCAGGGAGTTTGCTGGCAAGCAGAGTGAGGAAGCCCAGCTGCTCAAAACCAGGCTGAAGCAGGGTCCCTATCACCCTGTCAGTGTCCTCCACTTGCGTGAACCCTTTCTCAAAGCAACTCCTGAGGGGTGGCGTACGAGTGCCGCAACCTTCCGTCCACGCAACAACAAACTGTATCGGGTCAGTGTTAGGTACCTGTAAAAACCGTATTACCAGTCTCAGGAGCTGCCATACACTTTGTAGGTGAACTCTTTACCCTGTACTGCCCAGAGCCTCCGTTGCTTCCTGCCCTCTTCAGAACAGTCTCTCCCCACACCTCCTGGTGCTGCTTCTGCCACTGGATGCAATCCTCCTGCAACTGGTCAGTGACCCCTGTTCCCCACAGAGTGAAGATGAGAAACCCCTGTCTCTTATGTACAATCTACTAGTCCTTCTTCAGAAGGCTGAACACTGACCATCTGGAGATCACAGCAACCTCCTGACAGAGGGAAGACTTGTATTCAAACATGTTTTTCACACTGATCGCAGTATGTGGTGAACCCTGATGGACCTTTTGTGTATGTGAAAGCTTGCTCACTGGCTTGGGCCATACAGGTGAAGGGGAAGGCTCAGGAGCCAACCTGGTTATTCTGCAGAGCTCAGCTGTAAGCCTCAGCACTGAGTTGCTGGCTGTCCAGTAGAAACCCTAACTGATTCAAGACAAAGACAGCAAGTAAATTCAAGTTTTGAGGCTCTTGGCATCACCCAAATATTAAAATCTAGGAACCAAATGCCTTCTGTGTGGTTGAAAATAGAAATACCTGAACAGTTCTAGCCATAGCAGACAAGGACCAGACCTTTATAAGTCTGACACTTCCTACATGATTCCTGCCTCCTTCCACGAACAAACCAATTGTTTATTAAATCAGTGTCTCTCTTGAAAACCTGGAAGGCCAGAAAGCTATACTCCTAAATCGAGATCCCTCTGGCCCTCCTGCTTACTAATCTTCTATTCTAAATATCAAAAATACCTGAAAATACCCAATTCCAAATGACCACAGAATGGAGGAAGACTGTGTCCCCACCCAGGTCTCTGGACCTCAAGCACAGCCCACAGATTTAACTCATGAAAAGTCTCATCCTTCCCAGGCTCAGAAGCTGGTGATGGAGAGCAAGGCAATTACCTTCTTTCTGTGTCACAGGGAGCCTGTGTGACCCTATTGTGTATAATATTTACAGGCATTAAAAAAGCCTATGTCCTACTGACTTTAGAGGCAAGCAAGATCCTCGTAGCTTTGAGGATCTGAGTCTGTGCCCCTCAGGATTATATCTGGTAAAGCAAGGAAAAAAAAAAAAGGTATGGTTCAATAGTACAACCATACAGCATCAGGTCACAAATTAGTTGACATTCCTTGAACTAGCGGCAGGAATCAAGCACATCCTGGACAATACTTGATTTTGAAATTGTCACCTTTGCTATGGCTAGTTCACCGCTGTCCAACTACTGGGATTAAAAGTCATAGACAAGTTGTGCAAAGTCATTTTGCTCATGTCTACAATCCAAATATGACACAGAAAATAAAGGCTATTAAGACCTTAAATGGACTTGCACAAACACAGAAATACTCTCCACAGGTCTTTTTCATTCCCTGGTAGCAGGGAGCATAAAAGATGAGAATCAGATGCAGAAAACACTTTCTACATGGTGCAAAAATCTGAACCAGAACGTCTTCAACAAACTACTGGGCTTAGCTTTCATCCCAGTTTCCTGCAAAGCTTTGCGCTCGAGTGTGACTGCTGCTCGCTGTCTTGGCAGCATCAGCGACAGCTCCTGGGGTGCCCTTCTGTTTTCACACTCCATGCTGTGAAACAAGCTAGCAACAGTATGCTGCGCCAGGCAGAACACAGAGAACTGCCAGGGATCCTGCTCGAATGCTCCAACCCATCCAGAACTGTGAGCAGTGACCAGGACTCCAGTTCAACTACTTCACATTTCATTCATAGCTTTTCTTTGGTAACGTGAAAATAAAGGGAAGATAATAATGTCGTAAACAGACCCCTTCTAAAGAAGAATACTTCTAAAAGACATATGATCTGCTTTCAAAAACTCCTGAGGAAGATCCATGCAGTAACTAAAACTGCTAGCCAATTCTCAACAGCAAAAGGTTTCAGTTAATTCATCTACATTTTTCAGTTTGTAGTATTTGTTTAGCTTGGTTCAGTTCACACCTCCAGCTTTGAAGCAAAACCATAAACCACTGCAATGGTGCAACTGCGGGTGTAACAGACACTGGCAGGAGGTGGGAGGGAGCAGATTAAGCAGTGAGATTCCTGTCATCCTCAAATGCTCCTACAAGAGAAACAGCTATGTGGAACCACACCCTGTGCCTGGGACTTAGCCCTGGCCGCAGCACACACACACTGCCTTTACACAACTCCATACTGGATTTCTACCTGGATTCACAAATATAACCATCATAATATTTAATTTATATGATCTGCAGCACTAGGAGCATGTATATGAAGGATGGATAAAAGAATCACACATTGGAAATCCAGGCACAAGATGCAGATGTTGAACTTAGTTTTGTATACAGGTGCAATTCCCTTTCAGTTAGAGACAGTGAGCTGGAAAAGAACTTAACTGACAAAAAAGTAGTTGAATTGGCTGTAAAGTGTGCTTTGAGTTAAATATACACTAAATGCTGCACACAGAGATGCATCTTTTCCCTCCTCTAAGTAAATATGTTTTTACACCATTCTTTTAGGTATTCCCCATAAATCAATTCTATTTCAGGTTAACTCGTCATTTTTTTGTGAATCTCTCTCTATTAATGCATAGCATAGCTGGGGCATTTCCCACCTGATGCTTATGCAAGCGCTACCTGCAGGTGGACAACTTCCCTCCTACCTTCTTCACAGGTTCTCCCTTGGTGCATTATTCTTTCTTTCTTTTCTTTCCACTGCAATGCTTGGTGTGGAAGCACTGTGCCTGTCAGGATTCAGCAAAAACAGCTCTCTGACTATTTTCTGTCTGAGCCTGTCATGAAGATAAGGCTTAAATCAAAAGCTGCTGCTCACAGACAGAGGAGTCTGGTAGCTAAAAAGGGAAAAGAGAAGGGAATGTCAATGGTGTGTGATCAATTAGTCATGAGATGACTTCTCAGCTCCATTTGCTTTGCCTGTAGTTACCTCAAATGCAGTGGGCAGGAAGCTTTCGAGGAGACTGGCAACTCTGATGTACCTGTCAAATGGCATCTTACAATAATCATGGCTATGATTACAGGACTGCTGCATACAGCCAGAAACTGAAATGTAATATTTAAAGATATTCCTGTCTCTGTAAGACATATGAAAGGGCAGCACAGAGGGACCATGAGGGTGGGTCAGAGTGGAACAGAGGAAGGAGAGGGATAAACAAGCATTGGGCCACCTACACCAACCCCTTCATTACTGGCATGCAAGGGAGGCCATCAGCAGTGACACTGGCTCACCTGCTGGCAAAGTCTGGAAGGTGCTAAGCCACTGCAGGGCTGTTCAATGCTGGCGAGGCTAAAGCCAAGCTCTAGAAGTGTGTCCCATCACAGTGGTACTGCGCAGCTTCACCAAGAAGGAAGTTTGGGGCGGCAGGATGCTTGCTCAGGGTAAGACTACCAGTATCGCCAGGATAACTGTTAGTCAACAACGTCTGATCATTTTATGGTAAGCAATTTTAATTGTTTAACTTCAGGAGGAGTATGAAGTTCTGCTCCATTACTGAACTCATGATTCTATGGCAGCAGGCAGCCAAGATGCCTGAGTTTCTTGTAGTATTTGTCATCCAGTACAACACTCACCCTGCTCTGTGGAATGCCTTGAACACCTCCTCAGCAACAATAGCTATATTCCTCCCTGGAAATCACCTTCGATCTTTATCACACAGATAACTGCGCAACTGCTTGCCTTACAGATTGTAAAATAGCTTCATAATTGAATTCCCAACTTTGATACTCATTCAGTAACAACTGAATTTATAGCCAAGAATGGGACAGCCTATAGATTGGTTGGGCTCCCCTGAAGCATCTGAAAGCCAAGACAAAAAGCATGATTTTTGAAAAATGCTGTGATAATTCCAATGCTTTATGACACTCAACAGCACAGAAATTAACAGGCTAACATACCTGTCGATACAGCACTTGCTCTCTACAGCTAGAATTTTTTAAAGGTCATTATTTGCCATGGTTAACTATGCTATTAACTATGTATTTTGGTAGCTCTGAAAGCATAATGTTTTACAACAGAATACATTTCCATGTATCAATATTCCTTGTAGCTTAAAAATGGATTGGAGTATTCAGAAATAGTGGTGGTAACATTTCTCAGGTCTATAATAATTTCTGCTGTTAGCTGAATCCAAACACTAATATTATAATGTCCTTAAAGTGTTTTGAGTAAACAGTGTTTGACTGTAATTCTAATTTGTTGAAAGGAAATGTTTTTGTTTGTAAATGATTTAGCCAAAAAAATCTGCACTTTCCAAACAGTACTTACAAATTATCTAAATGCTACTACTCCATAACTTTCAAAGAGCACAGTATCAAATGTGCTTACCCCACGTCAGGAGACACTTGCCACGTGTGTTTAGTGGTGCTCCCTCTGGTCCGGCTCCAAAGTTGAAGCATGTGAAGTGTAAATTGTGTGTGACACAGCCAAGGAAACCCACTTCACTTAAACCTTGTTAATGGCGAGCCAGATGGAACTGCTGAGGCCACCCATTGTTCAGGTTTGCATTTTTGTGTAATGCCATGGTGTAGGTCCATAGAGCCTCATGAATTCCCCTCCTCTGAATATATACTGTGCTGTTAAAGGCACTGAAAGGATCAAGCTCTGCTCTGAGAGCAGCTGGCTTTGTAGTTTCTTAATGGTTGTTAGCAGCAGCAGCAGGTCCATTCTACTCCCCCATTCTCCCCCTTCCCTTCTTGAAATCTTGATCTGTCAGTTCTTGAGTGAAGCCAAACCCTAACTCTGTCTTATATAGCACATCATATATTACCTCAGGCTCATTACCCCAAATATTCATCAGTCGCAGATTCTCCCTCCTCTGCAGCCTCAGACCCTGCCCCAACAGTTCTTAACCACACAAATAATCATCATAGACTTCATCAACAATGAGGTTGCAATTTCTTTTCTATGAAACCCAAATAAATGTGCGCCTGCATAATTTTTGATCCTTCCAGAAGGCTGATCATCACCTTCTGAAAATTTGGTCAAATTTTCCTGTCGTGACCTCTTTTGTGCCTTTAAGATCAAAATGGAAGCAAAAGGAGTTTTGAACAAAGATAGCTCACAGCAGATTCCTCAGTCTGAGAAATAAGGGGAAGCTTGTGAAGTGTAACACACCAAGACCCATCTGTATAGCACTTGTGATGTAGAAGACAACATCTTGCAATGCCTGTGCCATGATGCAGCAATGTCAGACATTTGCTGATAAAAAGCTGCAACGCACAATGTAACAGAGATAGTGAAAAACCCACAAGGCTATGGCTGGCTGCCTAGCAGGTTTCCTGCTGTGGTGTGAGATATTGTAAGGCTGGGAGAGGGAAATACTCTTCTCCCTGTTTCCTCCAGCTGTGGTGCATGCTGTTCTGAACGAGTTGAGAGAAGCATGAAGCCAACCCTCCAGCCCTTCCTCTCCAGTGAGCCTGCCACCAGAAAAGCAAACTGCATTTCATGAAAATGAGACTGCAGCCAGAAATGACCAAATTTCACCACTGAACACCAAATAATGCATCTGCTTCTTTGCAAAAGGACTTTGACATACTGGCTCCTAAAGACAATGCAGTTAGCATAACTTGTGAATGGTATTAAGAATTATCTGGTGTTACAGAAACTATACAAAGTTTTTTGCAACACTGGGGGCAATCGGATTATTGAAAAGGCTGAGAAACCATAATCAATACTTCAGAGCCGATTCCCTAACCTGTTCAAAGTGACTTGTTTTAGCATTACACTGGCAGAGTAAGAAAAGAAATCCCACTACCAGAACCCCAGATCAGTGTCTCATCTGATGCAGGAGACACACTGTTCATTGAAATGTATTATACTCCTGCTGCTCCCAGCTGGCCTATATGCCTTTAGGAAGAGGAGCCAGGAGGCACCTGAAGCTCAGCAGTGCTGACCTTGCTTTACCATGAACTGGAGCAGGGAATCGAGGACCTGATCATTTCTCTTCTTTCCCCAAGCTGCTCTAGATGCGTCAGGAAGATCAGCTTCCCCCTTCCTAAATGTTCCTCAGAGAAAAAGCAGAAAAATGCCAGCCAAACTCCTTCTTGGGGTTCCTATGACCTGATATAAAAGGTCTGGGACAACCCTGACTGGCTGCCAAAGAGGGAGACCAACAAACTGGGGAACAACAGGAAAGACACTCCGTCAGGAGAGGCACTACATGATAACATCTACTTTCTCCTCACACCAAGGAGATCAGATTAAATTATGGCACTCACGACCTCTATCTTTTAATATAAATAGTAGGGTGCAACTTAGGGAAGTTATTTTAACTTGAATATTTCTTTAATATAGTTGGCCTTGAAGTCTGCCTAGATGCTATGAGGTGGCTCAGTGGCATACATTGCACAAGGCATAGCAGTTTTGTACTCACTATGTTGCTAAAAACATTTATAATTCCAAATCATAAATCACAGGGGAGCACGGAAGGTTCAAACCAAGTGAAGCTCTTGGGTTCAGTAAACTATTTTTTACCCATTTCAGAGTTCATGTGGTAAACCTTATTTTAACTGATAATTTTTCCTTGCACACTGTAACAGATCCTTTTTGAAGGCCACATTACCTTTGGTACATTTCCATTGTCTAAGAATATAATCAGGTTAACAAAACATAAATGCTAGGTAAGGTACAATAATAAAGGTAAAGCACAATTTGCAACTGATAAACTAACACTGCACTTTACCCGCTTTTTCTGAATTTTCCAGGTCTTCTCTGTAAGTAGGATGCAAGGCTGTCATACATATTTTGAGATCAGACTAGCTTGACTGCTCTTGTCTGTAGTTTTTATATCTTTCTTTCACGAGCACTCTTTAGCCCCAAGTCCATATTTCAAAGTAAAAGATGTCAACAACCCTGGACTGACGTGATGCTTGGTACTTTAGCACCCGAGGATGGAGATTATATGCCCCCCTTGATTTCAGCATGTTAAGCTTCCTCGAAGCTTTGTTTCTTTCAGAAGCAGCTGCCTGCATTTCCATACCTTACCCTGCCTCCTGCCACCTGCGTTAAAATCACATATGTATCAGCTAGAAAAAATAGCTGCAAAATTATTTCCTGTATGAAGTCTTGTCAAATTAATTAGTCCAGGTAGTAACTTTCCTCTGATGATGGGGACAACAAGAAAACCTTAAGCTGCCTTACAGAAAGAGAAGTCATCAATAAATCAGGACTATAACTGCGGATATCACACACTTTTACAAAAGGAACTTTGAATAACATTAATATCACTATAGAGTTTTACCAGAAATTATTTTTTCAAAATGAACTGGTGGGTTTTTTTGGTTACTTTTCTGTTTGGTTGTTGGTTTGGTTTTTTAAGGTACTTGTTTAATTTTCCTGGTAACTGAGGGTGATTGAAAGACTTAAAATCAGTTTGCTACCTCAACACTGCAAATTAGCATTCCATAAAATACTTTTATACTTGAGCAGTGTTTATGAATGCTTTGTAAACTCACCGATTCCTAGCAAAGACTAGGGAAATATGCATGCCTGGAATTATCAGGGAATATATGTTTTCCTTTTTTGGAAGCCTGGAAAACACAACAGTGAATGGATTACATACTGAGTTTCACAAGGTTACTGACACTTTTCAGCATTACAGTACTACTAGCCTTAAGTGATGATTTGATATAATCCTTTTGTTCCATTCAGCGAGAAAATTTCCTTTGAGGAACTGTCATTAAAAAACCTGAAACATTCACTTCTTGTGTATTACACACAAACACTGCACAACTGATGCATGTAGTAAAATTAGGTGGAAAGAATATGGTTTCTGCTACTGTGCGTTAAATTTGTTATTTTTTTCCTTGTCACAATGAAGGCAGGTTATAATTTTAGGACATGTAAGTTCCAAAGTAAAACTCTGAAACTGTAACATATTTAGGATGTGATTGATGTGAAATAGCAGAACACTATATAGGAAATACTAGCTTTAGTACATATTAGTACATTGTCTTCATACCATTCAAAGCAGTTCAAAGTAATGCAACAGAAAGAGAAAAAAGTTAAACAGATTGCTCAGAGGAAGCTGGTGGGGAAGGAAGAGCTGTGATTACACTATACACTGCATTCCTCCAAGCCTACTGCTCACATTTTGTAAGTTTTGAGGAGCAGCTGCTGAAGGGCAGTGGGAACTGAGACACAACTATTGCACATGTAATGCTCTGCAATACTGTAACACCAAACTAGAAGTTAACCAGGAATTAAACCTAACCACTGCATCTTTTAAAGGTTGCTCTTCAGCCCTGCAGTGATGTCAGGCACACAGCTGAGGAATGCTGCTTACCTTCCCAGTCAGTTGCCAACTTCCTGGTACCATAGCGTTTAATAGACAAGCTACTGTGGTGGTGGCACCAAAGCATCTAAAATAGGTAGGATTTGCTTTTCTCATCCTGTTTTCTCTCCCTGGCCAGGGAAACCATAAGCTTCAGCCCTGCTAAAAGAGGTCAAGTGGAGATGACAACATGATTCGTGCAGAGCTGCCCCTAGGGTTCTGTACTCCAGATAAACCCACCAAATGCAGAGGTTACCAAGAGGCATGCCCCACTGCACCCTATCTGTTTGCTCCTTGGTACTCTTTTTCTTAATTCAGGATTGGTTTCCTTCAATTACACTCCCTGAACTGGCTCTGTAGAATTAGATCAGCATCAGCAGCCCTGCGGGGAGACAACAGTGCTGGCTGGGGATGCAGCAGGCCACAGCAGCCGACCATCTCCCGGTAATGTGAAACTGCATCCTGGCAGAAACCTGGCTTACAGAGCCAGGGGCAGCATCCATTTCTTTTAAAGTTACAGTGCTCCTACAGGAGAAAATAACTAATGGGGGGGGGTGTTCAATCTGTTAATGCTGTCCAGTACTTGGGAGATTCCCATTTCTTCAGCTGCTATAGCACAGTGCAGAAAAATCAACAACTAAAAAACCTCATATACTTTAAACTACTGTAGTACTGCTTTCTGAAATCTATGGTATTTTCAACTTAGTAGTGACTCTCTAACAAGGAAAAACACCCTGAAAAGCATCATTTGTCAACCACAAACAAGCAAACCAGAAACTGATCAGTTGTATTATGAAGCACAGCAGAAGTTTTGGGGAGATTGTTGGGAAGAGTTTTGCCAAGCCTGAATCAGATGCAGTTGAACACTAGCTGTGTGTCCCCAGGGGAATGAGGAAGAGTCCCAAGACCCACCTATGCACTAATGAACACAGGCATGAGATACAGAATGAGCTGATGGAAGTTTATGCTCTTGCTATTTAGCATATAGGATTTACAAGCACATACAAAAGAAAAAAAAAGCACAACTCAGGATGTTCAATGCCTACATTAACAATAACCTAAATGTACACATTTACTGCACTTTTAAGAACACCATTATTAAGGAATTTGAAGTTAATCCGAAATCTGAAGGCATCTCTCTTGAGTCCTCCTCCCTGAGAAAGAGTATGGCCTAGGGCTGGGCTATCTCTGTACCTTTCCTATCTTCTCTTTCTTTCAGAAAGACTTCTTTCCTGTGTAAAAAGAATCTGCAGCATATGCAGAGTTAAGTTACCTGGCACACACTGCCAGACAGGTCTCTAGGCCTGTGTGCATTAAAGCATCCACAGGAAAACTCTCCTGGCCATGCTGCTTGACCGTCTCAGCCCATGGGAGTGTTTGGCAGTGTCATGAGTGCTGCCTGCCTGAAATACCAAGAGGGAAATTTTAGAAGTGCCTGTCATTTTACAGTGAGCATTGTGCAAGCAATCCTCTTCCAGAAGGGGCCACCCCAGGACACCAGAGCCTGCTCATGCACATCCCACACAGCAGCAGCACCAGAACACCTACCTTCAGGCCACACTCTTGGACTCCTACCTCAAATAGTCAGTGCATAGGCAGGAAAACCAGCTGTCCTGCTCCCCAAGGCTACACACCAGCCACAGCATACCTAGAAGGAGCTTGGCACACCAAGGCACTTCCCCACCAAACTTCAGCACAGCCACAGCTGTGGCACACATCTTCATTTGTGCTGGCTTTCACAGATAATGCACACCCCACTCACATGCACACAGAGTGCCTGAGTGGCTACAATGGGGTGAGCACCCAGCCTGCCCCAGCAGAGAGCTGCATCCCAGCCAGGCAGAGCCCTGGCCAGCCATGCACTCTGGATCACAGAATGCAAAGCAGGCACCTACAGTCTGTGTTGTTCTCTGTCGCTGAGCCACGTCTGGCACTCCACTTCTTCCAAATTATGTGAAATATGCATGTCAAAGAAGCTTCTTCAACTATTCCTCAATTTCTATGGGGGAAAAATAGGGGCAAAAGGAAGGAGAGCACTACAGCCTACCTGATTTGGGTCAGAAGTATGCTGAAGATTTGTCTAAAGGCACCTGGAAGTCTTTGGTCCACAGAAAGCATCAGGTCAGAAGCAGCCCTGCCGCCACCTGCCATTGAGAGATGAGTATTGCCCACCCACCACATCTCTTTAATCCAGTCAGCAGCAGTCCCACAAAGTTCCTGGTTCGTATCCACCAATCCCTTTTACTACATTTCATCCTCATCTCTAGTTCTTCACACCTCTGCCTTCAGTTTTGTCTTAGTTCTAATCCTAATGGTCACATTTAGCTTTTACATACTGATAGGCATAAACCATTTCAGAGTTCACAGCTGGCTACTTCAAAGAAATAAGGATTTTAAAACTGACAAACTTGACCTATTGTTTCAGAAGGCACTGCTTTTTTATTAAAACCACCCAGACGATAAGAACAACAAAACAACCCCAGATTGCCCTCCCTCCACCTCCAACCAACGGATTTGTTTCAGGTCTTTATACATTGTCCCTCTCCCTGCGTAATCTTTAATTTTTTCTTTAACTAAATGAGAATCTGCTTTAAGAAAACAATTCCAAGTTAAATGGAAGTGGATTTATATGCCACACACAAACTACAGTCCTCCCACAATGTAACAAAATATGCAAGCTTAAGCAAATTTACCACCTGCTGCCATAGAAAGGGAACATGGTGGTATCCCATTCCCAACACAGCACCTCATTATAGCAGCCTATGTTTCCACGACAGTGATTAGTGTGCATACAGTGTCACGATAATTTCCAATACTAATACCACCTTACAATTCATGTACTTTTTCACTTAAAAGTCTCAACCATAATCTGTAATTCAAGAATTTTTTCAGGTTTGTGAAAACTCTCAACTGACCTTCTAACACTTGCAAGACCATAGATGCAAAAATGGCATGTTGTGACACCATTACTTCTGTTGTTACCTGGCCTAATGAGAGCAAGCTAATACAGTTATATCAGTATAGCTTCATTTTGTCTAATACTTCATACTGCAAAAGAAGAATAATGTAAAACAACATACTCTAGGATGCATCAGCAGAGAGAACTGGGAGAAAGGAGCACATGCTGCGGCCATACTGACTACACAGACATAGACTGGGGACTGTCAGCTGGTTATAGGAAAATGACCGGCTAATACAGCACATGCAGCATCTTTTAGAAGAAGCCTTAGCTACCAGTCTGCAATAAACTAAACTGTGTCACAAAGCCAGGATTTACCATTTTCCACAGCTTCACTTTGTTATGTGACCACCTGTACTGAGCTCACCTGGTGAAAGTTTGGAACAGAGAATTACTGTCAACATAAGGAAGAAGCACTGATCAGTTCCTGTCAGTTTTACCTTGCAACTATAAAAACTATGGGGTTTTTTTTTGTTTGTTTGGGTTTGTTTGTTTGTTTGAATGGATGAGGTCATAATCATGTACATCTCATTCTGAACCAATTTACTAAGTCATCTTCATTTTGACATCCACTTTTTTCAGTACTGCTGAGGCAACCTTTCATTGATCTATTGTATGTACATTTATGTGTATACTATATAGCTATACAACACATGTATGCAACAGATTTAATAATTTTTTTTTTGTCTCTAAGCAATTAAACTCAATCTTCTGTAAAATGTATCTTAACATTACACTAGGGTAAAGACTATTATTATTCTGCCAAATACAAAAGCTTTCAAAATTTGACGCATTCATATGTTACACAAGAATTAAGCAAGAAATATGGGTCATTAAGAAAAATAAGATATAATGGCTTAGATATATTATGGTATATTTCCAAAGATTTTATGGATAGCTGATCACCTGAAGTATCTCATAGACATTCACAATCACCTGGCAGTTGGGAACAACTATAACCTGTACTTACAAAGAAAACCAACATGCTTCTTTGTTGGTTTCTCATTCAAATTAGCAGCTAGAAACAGATGAGGATCACAAAAAACAATAGTCCCTTCAACAAAAAAGACCACCAATAATCCAGATTCCTGAAACCCTCTGAACTCAACTGCATTACTACAAAAGGTATTTTCTGATGATTTGTTATTTTGAAAAGGAGAGGGGCAGTGCACGCTAAAGCCTAGAAAGCAAAGCAGAAGAAATAATGTCTTTATGGCAGTTTGTGGTAAGGAAGTGACTCAGCTGAGGCAAATTACAGAGCCCATTTGGAGACACTGATTCCAAGAGCACTGGGAGCTGCAGTCAGAAATCTGGTGCAGCTGCACTGCCAGAAATGTCAACCTTCACAAGCACATAAGCCTGAAAATACTATTTGCAGTAATGCTAATCAGTTTTGTCTATCTCTGAAGCAATTTTTGGTTGTGAAAATCACATGTGACGAACTATGGATATATTCTCTACCTATTCCTCACACAGATCAAGCAAAACCAAAGCAGGGTTTCCTCATAAAAAGTCAAATATAATTTCTAAGTAATTAAAAAATTTTATTGTAACTTCTTTTGAGTTTTGAATTAACCCCTTCTGCAAACTCAAGAAGTCTACTCTGCCCTGCAAGCTACTGCACACAAAACTTGAAGGCAATTCTTAGTACATTTAGAACTAACGCAACAGTAACTAAGAGATGAAAAACCTCCAGCATCCTACTCTCTACTAGAGCAGTTTTCAATCTGTAGATCTCAGGTATCTACAGACTACTTTTTCAAGGATGGGCTAAAGATAGTTAGGAAAAGCAGGCTTGTGGACAGGATGTTTGAATCATTATCACACATCATGAAACAAAAGGACACACATATCCAACACAAATCCTGGGAAGCAGGTCTTCCAGACAAAAAATGTGTGTATCACTTCTCTCTAATAGGTAAAATATCCAAGGATCACAATTACTGTTGTGATTAAAAATGGCAGTGATCTTAAGTATTTTATGAGTAAGAAGAAAACCAATCCTGCTTTGAAGAGTTTACTATCTAAACAGACAGAACAGAAGAAGGTAGAGAAAGGGCTTAGGCAAACAAGAAAGTTATTTTAAATCATGTCAGGCACACTATTTTTGTGGTTGCTTGGCTTTTTTCCTTTATTAATTAAGTCCTCTGTTCCTTCACAGTGATTCACGTGTTCTCACAAGTGGATGACGAAAGCCGTTCTATAAAACAGATTTAGCTCCCCATCCATTGATCCTACTGATTTATTTAACCACAGAGAGTCCCTGACAAGCAAGAATCACAAAATGGCTGATCAGAAGCTACCCTACTTTATCCGAGGAATACAAATGGGGAACAGATCTCCCAGATACAACAGCCTTCAGGATTGGTGTGCCCCTTCAAACACTCCCTGTTTCCCCTATGCCTGTGGTAATCCCAGGGATGTGGGACACAGCTGGCTGTGGCAGTACCACCAGGGACGCAGGGCACACACCGTCATGGCAGTATCACCATGGCTGTGGGGCACATGTGGCTGCAGCAGCCCTTGCAGCTGGTACAGAGCTTCTTCAGCCACCCCAGTGAAATGGCAGGAAGGAAACAAAGAGGTGGCTGCATCCGTGGGAATGGTCCATGGGCTGCTGCAGTCCACAATAGCTGCTCCCGCTTTCCTTTCTTTCCTTCCATGAAGGAGGAAGAAATGATGGTGATCATTTTGCCCAATTTCCCATCAGGTGCAAGTCAGGGGTAAAAGCTGCAGAAAGGTTTTAGCCTTTAGAGGAATAATTTGGAAAGTGGTAAGCTTGCAAAAGGGTTTAAATCTCATATCTTTCACTATCAAAGGAGCAACAATGTGTGGATGTTAGACTGAGGCTTTACAGAGGGCTGTTCGCTTGAGTTTACCTGTATTTTATTCACAGTATTTTAATTTAATTAGTAGCCATATAGGAGAAGAACACTAATCTGTACACTGTCAGTCAGAGCCTGAGCTGTGAGACATCCATAATTTTTTGTTTTCTTTCCTGGTAGCTGGGTTTACATGCTGAAACACTAGTCTGGCTCTTGCATCTGATACTGAAACCACTTTATTTGCACTTTAAACAATCAAGACAAAATGTGATTGCTTATACAAATCCTTGAACTTGCTTAATTATCAGATGTGGAAAGGTGTCTTCTTCTAATACTATCATCTCTGAAATTGATTGTACAGATAAAAGATTAAGTCCTCATTCTTCTAAAAACACATACTAATGAATTTCAAACGATGACAGACGAGAACAAACAGATAGCGCTGTTTTTTTTGCAAATCAATTTGTAATCTATGAAACAACATTCCTTAGTGACAAGTTTGCACTGGAAAGGAATTCACATTTGAAAAGCTGTAACAAAAAGAGATGCTTGCAAATGTTTTTAAACATCAGTCAGAAAATTTTAATATGGGAATAATTTTTTCCCATGTACTACCAGCACCTGTATTCTTCAGTGCTCTTCAGCAGACCACAAGCAAGATTCAGGTTCCACAATATTTACTATTGCTGTTTGTAAGAAAAAAAGCTAATTAAGTACATACAGACTGTATGATCAGATCCTGAATTATTATCTGAAAAAATGTTGCACAAAAGCATTTAGCATACAAAATATATACTGCATTTATACTGAACAGGCATTATGTGTCTCCAATAAAAAAAATCTTCAGTGTTAATGTCCTCAAATAATATAAATTGCTTGCATCAACAAACACAGTACAATTAGCTTGTTACCCTTAAACTGAGTTTAAAATAAGCAAATTGTTTGATGACTTTGATGTTTTCTACCCAAAATGTGCTGGCTAATTTTTCCATTCCAGTTCCCATTCCAATCTTTTAACTGCCTTAATCTCCTGCCCTCAGATGTTGACCTCATAAGAACAGAGGTCATAGGTTAGCACAGACAGACCTCAAAAGATCTGGACTATCAATTCATGCCTGAAAGATTCCTCTTCCACAAAAGAACTACTAAAAAAGCAAATTCCAAAATCCAGCTCCACAAGCTGCACAAAATACAAACTTGTTGATATGTTACATTCATAAATATTCTAAAAAGAGTGTATCTAAAAAGTATGAATTAATTTTTGGAGGATACAAAAATAAGTAGAACCAATAGCATCGACATGGAATAATGACTGAACTTCAAAGATAAAAAAGGAAAGCTCTAGTCAGGAGAGAATTAAGAGTCAGCATCTTTAACCACAGATACGTGTTTTAAATGTTTCTAATCTCTACATTTGAAAGTACCGTTTTTCCACACCAGGCATTTCTAAACATTTCTTGTCAGGGTAAAAGTATGAGATTAGGTAAAACTCAGAAAGTGAAACAGCATCAGTTTAAACAAATTTTACTGATTATTAGTGAGACTAGTACCTCATTTTCTTGTCACAATCAGCCATACAACAGATTCCTTGCTGCTTTTTTGGTCAATGAGCACACAGCTCATTAAAAAAATGCCAGATGTTTCTTTTCTATGCATAAATGAAATGTATAGATTGTAAAGGAGAAAGATGACTTCATGAGGCTCCAGTGAGTTAGAAATATAGGGATTACACGAACAAACCATTTGGTAAAATTATTTCTGAGCTCTAAGTAAAATCTGTACCTTATACAATGTGTGTGAGGACAAAGTTCTAAAAGTGAAGTGAGTAATGATACTCCCACATTTAATAACATAAAATCCTATTGAACTATTTAACAAAAAGTAAATTAAAACACTCTGTGGATTCTTCTTTGACTTAGAAAACTGAAGTACTTAGCACATTTTAAGTAATTATTAAAAGGAGATGTAGGCACATATTCCTAGCAATTATTATGTGAGCAGCTAACCATGATTTTCCAAAATTATATCAAAGCACAAAAACATAGAAAAATGAGCCTGATCAACAGGAAATTCAAGGTTTTTCATATACTTACCAGAAAGAAGTGATTTACAACAACTAACTTGAGAAAAGGAATGTAAATAAAATTAAACCTTTAAAAAGGTAAATAAATAGGCTCACATCTGAGCTATATACAATTTTAATCCTATTGCCAACTACTGATGATTCTCCCCCATTGACAGGAAAAGTAACACTGCATAATTTTATAGACCTTGTCTCATTAAGCAGACACAGACCAACATACACCTCCCATTGTTTTGGTTTACATTATTAGTTCAGCACAACAAAAACACAGAGGTACTAATTTTAAACACTAGCACATCTGAAGCTGAACTGGAAACACTGAACTATTTCAGCTTTTTGTACTGGCCAAAAGATATCCATTTATCATTGAGGAAATCAAAGCTTTCTGGTTAAACTTCGATGCAAAGGCTGCTGCAACATTAATTGCAGACAATGAAATAAGAGCAGTCTGTAAGTTTGCTGTTGTTTTCAGAGCTGTCTGAAATAAATTAAATGCTTAGCATTTAAACTGTCCAACAGCTCAGAGAGTAAAACTCCAAGTGACTTCTAGGCTAAAGAAAGCCATACAGCACAAGACCAGCACAATTCAAATCTATTTTTGTACTTTCAACTACTCATTGTAAAATCTCTAGTGCCAGGAGACTCAGCACCAGTAAGATTATAAATTAATGGCCAGCAAAGAAAATAAATTGTTTAACTCACTCCCATATCTCACAGTGACCCTTCACAATTCCTTCCTCCTTAACCATTCCATGGGTCTGTTACTGAGCAAACCCAGCTCCCTCTACTCCATCAATAATGACATCCTCAGCTAGCTAGTCCTCCAGTTCGGCCACGGCCAACTTTGTTCTCTCTTGCACATGTATGTGCAAATTCTTCCTTGAAACTAGTGTCTTCATCCTTGTCCTACAGCGTCAAATATGGTTTCAAAGAAAAACCAGTCCAAATCCCCAAGCCTAGCTGCTGTGGAGCATTCAGGTCAATTTCTACCCATTACCTACAAATTCAGAATTCAAAAGAGAAGGAAACAATTTACACTGTAGTAACAGCCTGTAAAGAACACACAAGTTATCCTACGTGGCCTTTTCTCATTTGCTGCATGAAATATAAGATAGTTATTGTGTACTACTTCTTCAGCCCACTCAATTCAATGGTTGGACTCACCACTAAATCCAGCCAAATCTTGAACACAATACAGAAGTACTGACTTCGGGGCTCTAAGATCTCTTAAGGCATTACAAATATTAATTACTTTGCAATGGCTCTATGGAATTGTGTGGTTTAACTGATCTCAGTGAAACGCACAGGATTCTGAAGCACAAGTAAAAGCCAAAATTATTTTCCAGAAGAGCCTTATTCTAGGTGCCCAATTCGATATATTAGAGCCTGCAGAGCACTTACTATTTTACATCACCTGACATGTTCAGAGCAAAGCTCAAACCGAGCAACTCTTACAGCTGGGAGCATTTGGTGGTTCTACAAAACAAATTCCACATGTGCCATGTTTGTCACCCAGTAAACGAGGAACACACTATAGGTACACTACTGCAGAAAGTCTCATTTCAGATCAATCCTCCCAGCTGGGATCACCTCAGTCTTTTCAGGGCTGCAAAAAAAGAGCTTATAGCCCACCTATACTTACGCGCATTAACTTTTGACTTGCAGATCTTTCAAAATGGAGGAAAATCTGATTCAATCCCTGTTTGTACCTGATGGGATTCAGGCTGCTTTGCACTCCCTGAAAAGTGCCCCGAGTACCAGCTTTGAGGTGGTGATCATTTGGAGACCAGGAAAACTCTGCGCTTCTCATACCGACATCATTTTCAACGGTCTGTCCTCCCCTTCCCAAGCTCTTCTCTTCCCTCTCCTTCCTCATTTCCCCTGTATTTGTGTTTTTGTGTTCCTGCTCCTTTCTTATCTTCTGCCTAACCAGCTGTCCTTGAAATACCTTCCTGTCACCCTGCCTGAGGGATCACGGACATCACAGCAGCATTTCTATTTGAGCTCCACTCTTTCTTCTCTGAACAGCTTCCCATAACCAGAAGAAGCAACTGCAAAGTCCCACTTCCCATAACCAGAAGAAGCAACTGCAAAGTCCCACTCAGTCCTGCTACTACTGGATGGAGGATGCCACATCACTGTGCAGGGGTGGCTTAAAAAAAAGGGTATTTTTTTCTAGATTAAACTTACCTTTCTTGATGTAAACATGCCCTTAAACTCATTATTTCTTTCAGGACATAGCCTGTGTTGTACCACCTGCTTGAAAAGTGCTCTAGCACACTGCAGGCGCACTTCAGGGCATGGTGGATGTGCACAGTGGGAACAGCAGCAGCGTGCCTGCACCACCACTACAGAGATGACTACCTCAGTGACACATTCCTCTTATATAATGAACTCCAGAGCTTTTTGACAAAGTAAGATATTGAAGTAAATTAAAGTTTTTAAATGATTCATATTTAAGTAGGTTTAATCTTCAAGTGTCAAGGACAGAAACATGAAGCCACAGCTAATAAAAGAAGCAGCTGAGCGATTTAGAATTATATTACTGCACAATCTTTACTAATTTGAAGTTAAAGGGCTCCAGAATAAAGAGCTTCAGACTCATCAACAGCGGTAAATCAAAGTCTGCTTTTTGGGAATATTTGATTTAGCAGCTATGCTATAATTCCGTTTTCTCCAACTTTAAAGTTCTTGGTATCTTTTTCAAAAGGCCAAAATATATGGCAAGTTTTTCCATCATCTAGAATCACTATTATAATCTTTCCTTAGTACTACATATTTATTATGTGCTTTGAGTATGTTAGCTAGATAAGCTGAGTGCAAAACATCAAGAAAGGCAAGAAAATGCAACTGCTTTCCTAAATTAAAAAGTATTTAGGGTTTAATTATTGACTCTGAATATTCCTGTAGTAAAATATAGCACAGGTTGTGTGCATCTTTTAAAGACAGTTCATCCTGTGAGCAGTTCTGTTCTCAGTTCATCGACAGTTATAACATGCCCTGTGAGCAAAAACCAGCACTGTCTCTAGTAAGGGTCAACATCAACTTAAAAAGAAATATCCACAATCAAGGAAATCCAAATAATGACCTCTTCCCTACACTTTCAAAGCATAGCCTTAAGTATTTACTGAGTTGGGCCCTGAAAATGTATTCACTTTTTTGTTTATGCTTGTCTACTAGAAAGTAATATATTAGCATAGTAGCAGCAGTGAGAGAGAATTTGAATTAAGGAAGATGCCACCAGTTATATTAGGAAGATTTTTAGAAACAGAAATGTTTTGTAAATTATTTACTGAAATACTTTGAACATACACTCTACTGCAGTTCATGTATGACCTCTGTTAAATTGAGCAAAGTTCTCAGTTCCTTCTTGCTTCTCAATTCCTTCAGATAAGGGGAATCATTACTACAGGTAGGGCTCCAGTGTGATCATTAGGCATATCAGTACACCATCACAAAGGCCTGAATATATGCCAGTACTTTATGGTAGATGAATGAGAGCTCATCCCTTGATGAAAGAGACTGAAATGCTCAGAAAACACACATGAGAAGACATCTGATTACGGAAAAATATTCTGCATTCCAAAAACTGTGTAAGTACTTAAGAAACCCACCTGCTGCACAGAGACAGCTTTACACTACATGAGATTGCAGAAAACCAACACATTCCTACTCACTTCATCTGTTTCTTGTACATTTTCAGAATGGTATCTGCTTCAGCATCAAATTTGGATTTCACATGATGAACACTATGAAAAATTTGGGGCCTATCTCTTCTTAGCTGTACATGTATACAAACAGATACCAAAATCAACTTTATTCAGGCTCTACGCTGCTCTTAATACAAGCTTGCAGTGAAGAAAATTAGGCTTCGATACTTAGTGGTATCACTGTCACCAGGTTCCCAGCTCTTGCTTTCGCACAGAAACTTGCTTTCACTTGAAGCACGCGTATAGCTCTATCAGAAGGCACATGTGATGCAAATTTTTGTGTGTTTTGTTGATTTGTATGCCTAAGTCCAAAGCCCGATTCCCGCCCACACCTGAGAGAGCAGGCTGAAACACTGCATGGTCATGCAAGTTCACCAGCAACATGGCATCTGAAAAGAGCCCTTGCTTTCATGTTGCCTTGTGATGAATTTGATAGTTAAGTTGTATGAAACCAACACACGGCATTTCACATGAATGAGGAATTGCCTAGGTAACCACCCAGCACACTACAGTGTGGAGTACCCCAAGATAACTCTTAACCTGATGAAAGAAGCAGCACAGTTAGAAAGGGATCTAATTAAGCTTTGTAGCCTGCATCTAACTATGGGCAATTGGCCTTGCAAATTAAACACTGCATGTATTGTTATGCACAACTGTAACCATTTCTACACCAAGCTTCAACATTCAAATACTAATCTTTCAGCTTTGCATCCTGGCTCCCCACTGACTGAATTACAGAAATAGGCAGGAAGAGAAATCCATTATCTTTTGAGGAAGGTAACTCCCGATGCTCTCTGCTGGACCTGGGGAAAGAAGCTAGGCTAGCCACAGCTTGCTGTCTTCTAAGATGCAAGGCTTTCCTGCCATGTGCTCTCACTCTGGGGCATTTATGCTATCACAGCTCCAAATCTGGTACTTCCAAAAGACTGAAGTTTAGTTACACCCTAGGCTGGAGATGAAAACATGCCAAATAGCATACTGTCCATAGATACTGGTCACTATACAAACTCGTCAGTGGCAGTTGTTCTGTCTTTACTCCCTTAAGCTTCTTTCCTTTCACCCGTTGGTGAAGAAAATAGTCTTGAAGATCTGATTCTATTCTCGTAAGGCTGGATGGACAGAGTCCGGGAAGCACACCATGTATTTGGTATGCAGGACAGCTGTGGTTGCTGAACTCCCTTAAACACAGCTGGACAATGTAGATTTTAATAAGGGCTGTCTAATGAATACATGCAGTAACATTTTTCAGAGGCTTCTAACTTGGACTTAAATGAGCCTGCACAAAGATAAGGAAAGATTAAGCCCCTCCCCTAGAGATCCATCTCCAAGCCAGCTTTCAAGCCCCCAGCCCCCAGCACGAAGTGGCAATTATTTTTAACAGTTACCTATTTTTTTAACCCTATTATAAAGTCTGTTTTTATCCCAGTCTTGGAAAAACCTGAACTGTTGCTAAACAGTTCCAAAAAGTTGCCATCCAGAAAAAAAGCACAAGTATGGAAAACTTTGCCCCTAATGACTGCAGTCCAGCAAGACATAACCTTCTTAAAGTACTGGAGCAGTGCAAAGCTCTCAGGCTTTTTGGGTTTTCCTGTTTTCTGTTATTTTGTTTGCTCGGCTGCTGCTCCTGTTATGAGCAGTTCATACTAGCTTAGTGGCTTATTTATGGCACAGTCAGCAAATATCAATAGTAAAATCATGTAAGAGAGCACATCTCACACTAGTATTTATCTCCTTTTCTAGTCTACTTTTGAGTGTACAAATTATTAACTATTTAAAACGCTGCACAAACTCCAGTTTTGATGAGGATCCAAGCAGAGGTTGCCTCCAGCAACACATCATCAAACTGTCTTTTGCAGATTAAGTGTTGATACGAAAAAATGCCTAAACCACTAACTGCCAGAGATGGAGAGCTATAGTAGCTCCTTATTTCTGCCAGTGTCTCCTTAAGTAAATGTTCTGGCTGCAAAGAGGATAGTAGAGTAACAGAATCCTAGAATGGCTAGAATTGGGTGGGACCTTAAAGATAACCTAATTCCAATCCCCCTGTCACAGATAGGGACACCTTCCACTAGACCAGGTTGCTCAAAGCCCCGTCCAGCCTGGCCTTGAACGTTGCCAGGGATGAGGCATAGTAGCCCAGAGAGACCTTATTTCATTATGGCAGTTTTTATGTAAGAGAACAAAACTATGGTGGTCTTTGCAGTCCGTAAACCTAAGAGTGGTCTCAAACATGACTGGAAAGAGCAACTAAAACCCCAACAGAATCACAGGGAAAAACTAACAACAAAACCCAAGAATTTATCCTACACTTGTAAAATGGGAAAAGCAAGAATGAACTGGAAAGAAAGAAATTCTTAACAAGTAAAACCAAGTGAAAGAGAGTCAGGGAGGAGGAAGAGGTGTTCACGTTTTAATTTTTTAAATGCCACCCTTGAGAAAGGTCCTTTTGCAAGGCTGTATTTTTAAGAAATCAGTGCACAAACCATGCAACCTCGGCATTATGTCTCTGCCAGCTTCCTCTTTAGAAAACAGCAAAACTGTGAATGCAATCTACCTTGGATAGAACTAGGAAAATTCAGCCCTTTTGACAGTGACATGCTAACTCCATTTTATGCCAAAGGCTACAAATACCTGGATTTTTCATCCATTTCTTTAGTCGGTTGAGCACTCCTGCTTTGTTTGCTCCCTGTATCACCAAGGTGCTGTACAGGATCTGCCCAAAGTGGGTTCCTGGGACTGTCTGAGGGCAGAAATGGATGTGCCCCTTGCATTGTAGCTGTGTGCTGTGACTGCCAATGTCAGCCTTGCCTCCGAGCTCTCAGACAAAGGAACTCTGACGGGTTTTCCCCATCCACCTCAGCCCCATCACCTGTTAAGCATGGTTTTTATGAGCTTCTCCCAGTTCAGTCAGTAGAGATGAAACTGATATAATCTCAAGTTTGAAGTGACTTTTTATCACGTAATTTTGCCGTCCTAAATTAACTCTCCTAGTCCCGTTAACTTCAAGTGTCCTCCACAGCACTCCACCAAGCTGTCATCTCCGCCTGCATCACAACAGGTTAGTGGCTGTTTGTGCAGATCCTGAGCTTTTAAAGACTTTTAAGAATTTCTCATTATAGTCTGACTTCAGATAATCCACAGAATGTCTTCAGATATGAAATAAATTTTCTGTCTGACTCAGGCACAAATTAATTTTAAGTGACAGTTCATCAGGGAAGTACTGTATTATTTAATTACAGTCTCCCTTCCCTATGTGGCTGTAATTCCACCCAATCAGTGGTTTAGAAATACAATTTTCTTCATGTGAACATTATACTTTTAGTCATGTCTAAGACTTACTGGCAAACACATATATTGCACCTTAACAATGTGTACCATGCAGTATACCTTACAAACCCACTTTTCTATTCATCACTCCATTACAGATGTCTACATTGGCAAAAGGTTTTTGAAGTGTTACATCAATGCTTCAGTGCTTATGAGTGTTTAGCCAACTGAGCTAGAAATACATAGCTATTTCACTAGCCATATTCCCAGAACATAATTCAGCATTACCGTCTATCCAGTGACAATGCTTTGTTAAACTCTGTCATTTCCAGCAGCTCCCAGCTCCATCTCTCACAGTTTATTTGCAGGGCTGTATTATAAATCAAGTCAGTGAAAAGTTTTCATGTCAAACCCAAAATCTCACAACATGCTGCTACTTTATTACATGCTGAAATCCAAACCAATTATTGATACAGGTCACCCACCCTAGAAAGCTGCCCTGCCACACGTGTGATATTAGTGGATGGTAGCATAGGACTGAAATGTCATAAATTAGAACTGGGAGATGGAGCTAGACCCTTAATTCTTCCTTGTGTCCTCCTTCTTGCCTTGTTTTATTGCTTCCATTTTGTTGTAAATGCTTCAAAACAAATAAAAGAATGTTGTCATTATCCCCATCCCACCTGAAATGTTCCACCTGAAGGAGATGCCATGCTAAGCAGATACAACACTACAGACACTCTGCTGAAAAAGTATCCAACTTTGAGCTCCTACTCAGAATATTTAAAGATACTGGATAATATCCCTAGGTCCCAAAGATAACTCTAACTTCTAGTCCTGTATCATGCATCTTCTTTGTTAATATTGTGCCAAAGATGTTTATTTAAATTTATTTAAATATATACTGCACTAAAGAATATTTTTCCCAGCTATATAAGTTTATAATATTAAATAAAAAATTACACCTGATAAAACGGCCCTTGACACAGTTTCATTTTAGATCACATACAAACACTGGAGAGAGTTTTGAACAATCAAGCAAACAAGCAAAAAACCTCAAAAGAAGCATAAATTATTTTCCTTCCTCCCTTTTTCTGCCTCCAAAATTTACTCTGAGATGGTGGGGTAGGTTCTCATTCTAATCAGGATTTTACAGGCTTGTCTACACGTTACTGAGCAGTTGATTAAAGTGTGAATTCGGTGTACTTCATCGTTTCTGCATCAGTTCCCTGTGGTCATTCCCAGAAAGCAGTATAGTGTGCTTTTGTGTTAGCTCACCACTAAACTTGAGCAAAACACACTGTGTTTGGCATGTGCTAAGAGCTGCTATGAAGGCAGCTGCAATGTGCCCCAGTATAAGGTGTTGGAAATTCATCCCCTTGCTTATTTAGATAGAACCAGTCTCTGCACTGTACATCTCTGCCATGAAACACCATTTCTGAACTCAGCACTTGTCAGATACAAATACCAGCTGAGTCTTGGTTAGAATCCTCACCTCTAGCCCACATCACTCTAGACACTGCGAAAAAATACACTTAAGATACACGGATATTACAATAGCTGAAACTAAGGTATGGGAACTTAAAGCCTGCAGGCTACTTATAGCCACAGCTTCATTTCACATAGACTGCAAACATCTTCTTCTAAGGACTGGCATGTGCTAGTGCACTGGCTGAGAAAGATGCCAAACTGGCCAATATCACCACCAGCAATCACAAAGCCTTCCCGCCTATGTTATCAAATTAATACAGCCCACAGTAACACTGAAGGGGAATATTACAGCAAGGTGCCCACAGCAACAGCACTCTGCAAATTACAGCAACTCTGGAGTCCGTTGTGGAAGCCCCACAAAATCCACGAACAAGCAACAATACTGGTAACCTCAGCATCATGACTTTTTTCCTCCCCCCTCAGCACATTTTGCTGCTTTTCCTTCTCTTTTTCCCATATCTGCTACCTGTAAGTCTTTTTCTCAATCTTCTCATCTGTCCTAATACACCATTATTGAAGTCATGGTATCTACACAAAAATATATAGAGTCTGGGCCCTTGCACTATTACACTGATAACATAGAAAAGAGATGAACACAAGAAGCTGGAATTAGCTTTCATAAATAGAGGCAGCTCTCACAGAGTAACAGCATCTTCAAAAAATTTTCCACTACATATGTTGGAGATGCAGTTTCTATTGGCTAGGCATTCAATCCAAACTAATTTTCCTTTAAGTAATGACACTGCTCTTCAATGAGTAGTAATGTCAGAGCTACTTCAAATATATCAAATTTCAGACTTTTGTGTGTTTTATAACGTAAGCATACGAATTTTGAGACAGAAGTGGGTAGATGGTTTTGCCCACATTTTCATATTCAAATCAAGTCAAATTAATTTTTAACTTTTCCCCTTTCAAAGGCAAGAGCACAGCATATCATAGATCACCCCTTTGCACTGTTCTTCAGCGTATATCTGTTCATTTTTTTCTATGCTTTAGCTATGAAAAAACACCATGGAAAGTAGGATTCATCTCATCTAACTTTAGAGAATTGTAAGGGAAGTATCTATAGCATTGGAGCCAGGCTCTCTTTGTGGTCCCTGAAAAGAAACAGCCACAAGGCAAGATTCATCCTCAGTATTTTAGATGATTCTCTAGCGTGAGATGAATCGCACTCTGATAGTACTGCTTCTTCTGCATTGACTACATGCTGTGCACTCTAAATATCTACATTTGTTCAAACCTTTCTCCTTCAATATGTACTTTTTCCTGTCTACTTAAAATCTGTCCATTTAAATTGGAAGGGTTTTGAAGCAAGGACTGTCTTTCTGCACACATATGTACAACAAACAGGACAATAGTATCACAACTGTATGACTGTGGCCTTTTTTTGCTGCCATAGTATAAAACATCAATAACAATGGTAATGCTAATACTATAAACAGATTATTAATTACAGTGCAAGGAAAACAAAATGGTTTAAATAAGAGCTATATTGGAAGCCTAGCTCAAAAAAAAAAAAAAAAAAAACCACAACCATTGCATGCAACACAACTCTGAAAGCCAGATATGGTAAGCAATCAAAAAGAAAGCTTTGTCTGGCTTACAAAGTCTCTCGTTGTTGTGGTTATGGACTCTGATCTGTTACAGCAGCAATAAATTTTGTTCATGGCCTTTAGCTTTTACAAAGAAGGTGAAAGAGGGACAAATATCATGTTGTCTCCAGTCCTTAATTTATAAAGAGGAAAAAGAGAAAAAAGGAGGGGAGAAGGAGAAGCAGCCTTTTAACAGAGGTAGGGACAAGTGGAGCTCATCTGTAGTCAGCAAATGTTTCTGATCCCCCGTTTCACGAAGCTGGGCTACACTGCTTTTCCAGGAAACTCCCTATCTTACCCTGCTTCAGAATTTGCAATAGGCGAGAGCCACCTCTCAGTTGTTCCACACATGAAATACTGCACGGAAAACCTGACTGGATGTTCTTGTTAGGATCCTTCACAAACTATATATTCCCCTTGAACTCAGCCATTTCAGCTACTGGCCTGAGCAGTAAAAACAAGGAGGAAAAAAAGGAGATTCACTTAAATATAAGAGCTTTGGGCAGGAAGGCTGCCCTTGGGAAACTGGGTGCAGGTGGCTTTGTAGTGAAGAGGATTACAGGACTTCTTCAAGCCCTCAGAGACAGAAAGTGAAGTAAAACAGAATAAGTTGGACTGCTGCACTTGTATATAAAGAAGTGCACCTCTCAAGACTAACCTGAGATTTGTAAAACATTATTACAGACCACTAAGCATTAAAACCCTTAGAAACACCTCATACTCTGTTCTCTAGGTAAAAATGTAATTAATCAAATTATGCATATTTCAACCCTGACTGCACCACCTACACTTTCTTCTGTATAAAATTACTGATGAACAGTTTAAAACCCCACTGCACACAACAGTCTCCTTAGCATGCACACTTCTCACCTAAACATGATGCTATTTAACCTGTATTCAGACTGACCTCTCTTCTCAGTTTAACAGTAATATTTTCAAAATAGTATTACACTTCTCTGCAGCCTCCCTCTAATTCATTAAAAACCTTCTCAAGTGAAACCAATCAAGTGGGTGATTTATGATACAGCTTAGTAAGCTTAATCAAATAACCAGGCTAGATGTAAAAGCCAAATTTACATAGAAGGCTTTCTTTCACAAAGAATAAACGCTGAAAACATAGTTTCAAGAAAAAAATTGCAAAGAAATAAAAAGGGTGGAGGGGAATAGCAAAGTAAGGTAATTACCTATCTCCCTTTGGTTTTCTTTTTTGTACTGTCTTCCCTTTGGGTCGTCTTTCACTTCCTAAACAGGGGCTCCCACCAGGGCCTGTTACCCGTATTGATTCAAGGCCTTTGGAAGATTTCTTAAAAGTAAATTCCACTGGTTCTCCTTCTTTCAGGCTTCTAAATCCTTCCATGTAAAGCTTGCTCTGTAAATAGGAAAAATACTCTTGGTTACTAATGCCTTAAAAACAGTATTTACATTTATAATCAACAGGATAAATTATCCTCTTATAGAATACACACAGGTTGAATAATAGTTTTCTCTGTGAGAGCTGTAGCAGATGATACTGCAAATTATAATCCTGGATACACTGAACACACTATTCAACACTAAACAAGTAACAAAAATCTAATTTCAGTACCAGCAAAACTGAAACAACATTTTCCTTTTCCATGATGAATGTTATAAATGTAAGAAGCAGAGAAAATGCTGTACTCTTAAACCCCCTGCCTAACAGGCATCAGGAACTGTAAAGGATTTTCAACAAACCAGAAAGAGAACAAATATTCACTCCAGGGCTAATCTGTTTATGATCAAAGTCATCATAGTTCATATTTCTGGGACGTGACTCTGCTGCTTGGAAAATGAATCAAAGATACAATGAGCAGGAGGAAGGCACTCTGAACAAAGTCTACTGAAATGGGCAATTCAAATATCCTTAGTGAGCTGCTAAATTTCTGCTCACTACCTCAAAAATCTTATCTAATTAGCATGACTTAGGTATAGATTTGTATTTTCATTCACAGAAAAGGAAATTATTATCATCAATGCAAGTAAAATAAATACTGAAAAATCTTTCCATATTACACCATAGTAGCAAAATCTTGGACAAGCTGAAGTCAACAGGAGCTCACCACTGATTTTGATGCAATGAAAATTTTCATCTCAATTCCTAATAAATCACCTGGGTTTAAATAGTAGGTCTAAATCTCAGGACAATTATGATTAATCAAACTCTTAAATAAAATTAATCAAAGTAAGGGAGACAACTTGGGGGGAGCATGGATAAAATGATAAGACACTGGTTGCACTAAATGTTTGGTTTAGAAGTTACACACTACATGAATGAGATCAGTTCGACTTGCAGAGAATACTACAAAATCTGTCAGTTTCCAAACACTTGCAGTTTATTGAGGAAAGTTATAAACATGTTTTCTTCCTTTGCTCATGAACTCTTCATAGCAAAGAGAAAAATATTTCTTGATTGATTCTTACTCTGTTCTCCAGCATTTGTTGGCTGAACCATGGAGTCAAGAAGGTGTCATCCCACTCATTCACATGTCAAAAAGAGCTGAGTGACACTTGACTCTGTAAGTCACATCTACTATCCGACAAATGCAACTAAAGAATGTGTTCAAACCAGAGGGCAATCCCCGAGATGGGATCCCCGTGATCATGTTATGGGTATGGGAGGTCTGCAGCACCAAGCCACTATTTCAGCAGAGCGCAAGAACTGACATCTCAAGAGTTCATGGCTCATACACAAAGGAGGGAGCTGGTCTCTTCCCAAGGATATATGTAGAACAGGACAGAAGGCAACAGGCCTGAGCTGCTTCACGGGAAACTCCATCCAGACATGAGAAGTAGCTCACCATGAGAAAAATTAAACAAAGAAGCCCAGAAAAGTACAGTTCCCTTTTCTGGAAATAGCTAAGACTCACCTTAAAGGCAGATAATCACCTAATCCAAGGCCTTGCTTTCAGCAAAAGGTTGGACCAGATGACCTCAAGAGGTCCCTTCCAACCTTGACTTTTCTGTGATTCAGCTAGTTTAATCTGGAGCTGCATCACACCTGACAAGACTGGAAAACAGAATTACAGTTCCGTTCTGCAACAGTTAGGGGACTTGTATCATTTAACTTCTCCCTGTCTTTCTAAAGGAAGATGCTGTGGCAGAGTCCACTGCCCACAGAACTAATAGACTAAGTTAAAAATAATAAAATTATTAGGAATACTTATTTTAATGAAACCATGTGAAAGCATAAGCACCTTTGCTTCCAAAAAACCCAATCACCAGACCAGTTGAGTCCTCATAGCCTACCCAGCAGCAACCATTCCTGATTCCAACAAGATCCTACCAATGCCAGTCTGGCTGAGGGACTCAGTTGTTTGTGATTTTTCCAGTGGCCAAAAGTAAGCAAGAACACAGCTCCACTGGTTAGGATGAAGGCCGGTTTTGCTTATCCAGTTGTACAGCTCTAGTACATGCGGCTCTATCACAAAATGTTGTAAGACTGTGAAGCATGAGACGAATAGTTGACTTTCTAGATAAGAGGCTGAGTACCATTTAAAACGGTAAGAGGAAAAGGGGGGTGACAATACAGTGCAAGGAGCAACGCACATTAAAGTAGAAAAATATGAGATCTGTCCCTTGAATCAGAAGCTTGGCTGGCTTTTTAAATGAAAATATAATGTATGAAAAGAAAATATGCAACAATCTCACTAATACAACTGCAGACAGCAATTCTACATAAACCAATAAAACCTACCCAGGAAGGCAATATTACTTCAAGCAGGCCCTACATGTCTATATGATACTAAGAGGATCTTTGTCACAACGGAGAAGCATCCAAGTTTGCCTAAAAAAGACACCGCCACTTATCAACTGAAACAACTGATTCTGCCTGTGGCATGAATCCATCTCTAGCTCCATACACACTTCAGCAGCCACCGGGGAAAATCTTGTTAAAAGGAAAGAACCAAAGAACATGTATTTTGTCCCAAACTAAAACATAGAGTTGAATGTTCCAAAGCTAGACAATCATGACAACACCGATGGGTGGTGATCGTAAGGTGAACCTCAAGTCGATAAATGTAAGTCCTTATTTCTCAGTAATACTGAACACGGCATGGATACTTTTGTCTTTTTAACTATAACTTAATGAAGATATAGTTAAGTCTCAGCAAGACTTGGGTGTTTTTCTTTCCAAGTTTCACTGTTATAAAACAAATGCCAAAAGGCTGATATCTGATATGCACATAACATCTTCTACTTCAAAAGAAATAAGTACTTCCTTAAAACACAGCCTAAACCAGGGCATTATTAGTTTTTTAAAATGTTTTTATTTTTCTCATTTCACTTTTAGCCCCAGAACTTATTTTCAGACTAAGCACTGTATTTACAGGAGCAATTTAAAAAATATTTAAAAATATTTAAAAGCCAAAGTAATGGACCAATTACACTTTCATAAATTGTTATGCAAGTGTACATTTTTTTTGCATATTTAGTTTTTTTTAAGCTCCTTTAACAACAGAAAATGTTGAAAAAAACATTCCAAATGACTTTGCACAGTACTCTCCTTGAGTACACCTCAACAGCTTTTTAATGTTATAGATGGATTTGGTGCCATCTGACTTACTGTGTAAATATATACCACTGTGCTGTCAGCCAGCTCACGGTGAGATTTTCTGAGGGTGCAATAACAATTCAAAGCCATTGTGAAAAAACGGCATTTGGAAACCAGCAGAACATACCTAAAACCTGAATCTCTCAACTTGTCTAAAGAGTTGGACAAAAAATGTCTCTGAAGTTGATAATTTAATGTTGAGAGACCAAGCTCAGTGCTTTCCTCGCGTTACTTAAACAAATAAAACCCATACAATTAAAAGCAGCCAGAGTTTCAAGTCAGTGAACCATTTCTGGAGCCCTGAATGGGGTGTATGGGCACACCGCCAATGAACAAAGGGAAAAACTTAAAAGCAACATGCTTTTCTTCCTTTCTCTCTCTTTCAGCTGTCAGAGACTTTGCTGTTATTTTTACCAGCAGTCAATACAGTGATTTCAGAGCTTTTTTCTTTTTCCATTTTAACTTGACAGGAGCATTTCTAACTTTTTTTTTTTTTTTTTTTTAATAGGTATCCTGTTATTTCTTGCTGTTTCAGCCTATAGTCTCACACATCTCAGTCACGAGCAAAGGCCTGGTCCAAAACGCTGGCAATTTCGTAGGAATATTAGCAACAACAAAAAATGAGCGTGAAAAAACCCAAGATGACGCGTTCTTGGAAAGCATTTCCTACTATGAAACAAGCATCAAAACATAACTGTAACAGAACATAAACTGTATTAGCAAAGTGGTCCATTTAGACCACCTCCTGGTAAAAGTACCATTTCCTGGGCAGTGTCAGGGAGTGCTTACAATTCTCACCGGGCTCTAGGAAAGAAAGGAAGTTTGGAATTAAGGCTAATTACTGAGGCCCAATCGCCTCCAGTATGCGTGCATTATTTTTATTAACATGTGGGGAGGGAAAGGGGTAACAGGGTCCCTGTAAGTACCTCCTCATAGCAACTTTGCCATTTCCAGTCAGGGCTGTGACCAACTGCTGTCACAGACATTAAATTCTTCAGAGGGGGGAGAAAAGGAATTCATTGGCATTCTACTTCGATAATTTATTTTCTGTATCTCTCATTTCTGCCCCTTTTTATCTAGTGATTGACTGATTGCTCAGTACAATGACCAGATGCCACCACTATGCCGGGTTTCCAGAAATAAGAAAACAGTTTTCCCTCCAAAATTATCTACAATTAAATCCAGACATGAAGGAAGGCATATCCTTGAAGGCCAACTGCACTGAAGAGTATAAGAAACTACCTCCAAAACAATCTTAATACAGTTCTGTCAAGAGCCAGCAACCTTATAGTAAAGTACAGAGTAAGAAGGTATGGAAGTAAAAAAATTTACATGGGGTCTATACTACTGCTCTTACCTGCATTATGTCAAAACAGAATTTAACTTTTGTATAGTGCAAATGTTAGGGGAAGAGCAACAAAATAATATCAGTTGCATGATACAAGGCCTGCTGCAAGTACTTTTGCTGCCCACCGAAAGTTCATTTTAGGAGGTTTGCTAAGATTATATACTCTTGCAGGCAGACTGCTAAAACAAACAAAAAGTCCACTACAGTGAACAACCCCTCCAAGAGCAGCGCGCAGCTCTTCTGCATTAACAGAGAATTCGAAGACCAAGCACTCACAAGACAACTCGCCATTGACTCCTGCTGACCTCAAGGGCTTTTTCCTGCTCCCAGAGGCTTATCTTGCACCAAATCTGGCACTTCTTGGTTCTCCCCATAAGCCAATTTAACTCACTAATCTGACAGGAAACAAACTTGGTTTAAAAGCAAGGGGGAAGGGAGGGGGCAGAAGGGGGATAAGAGGAAGAGGAAACAGGGATAGATTTTTGTTTTTCCAGTGAGCTAATTCTGTTCATTGAATGGTTCAAGGAGCTCCAGGGCACATACAGTGGAAATGGTAATTTTTGAGATGAGAATGTGTTTAATACTTTTTCAAAAAAAAAAAAAAAGTAATCTATAGTATTCTTTTTTAAGTTCAACATAATACAAATAAACTTTACTTTAAAATAGAGCTATAAACTAATTTATTTCTCAAAAGATTTGCACTTCAGCTCTTAGGCAATAAAGAGCCATGTATACCACATGTACACAATGTTTATTAGATAGGGTGAGGAAGTAACTGACAGTACGGAAAGAACTGGTACATAGGTAGTAACTGCAATGCAGCTGGTACACCACGATTTCACATCTTTATTTACTTGGAGTTTGTGGCTCGAATTTCTACCTCGACCATAGCCATGTTCAGAATCTTGTTTCCGTTCACCATCCTGTTTCTCTCTCCACACTGTTACTCTTCTCAGTGAGAAGTGTGCAAAAGTATTTATTCAGCTTTTGAACAACAGACGCCAATTCAAAACCACCCTCCCTATATAACAGAAGGATTTCTTCTTTCTCTATTTATATGTCTGAAGAAACTTTTAAGTGCTTTAACTCTTAAGAACGTTAAGTAAATGCTAACTCAGCTTAATACTTTTGGGTTTTGTTCCACCACAACTCTCAAGAAGTGACTTCCTTTGATAATCTACTTCTTCCTTTTGCATTACCTTTTCTTTACCAATATCCCTCACAGGACAAGGTTTTCTGCTTGAAGGATTAGGTAATTTCCCACAGTTTTCCTTTACTTGAGATTCAGTTTTAACCTTTTTCTCCATGTCAGCCTCCAGTACTTCAGCTCACCTATGCTCACCAACCAGTCCTCTTAATTTAACAAATGTTTGCCTTTTTTAAAAAAAAAGACCCATTTAACTTATACCAAATTAACCCAGTTCATGTTTTGTCTTCATGTTTTAAATAAATGGGTTTCCCATAAAGTCAGCAATTCCATCCTAGTCCAAAATAACACAACTTTGGAATTACTCTTTTGGTAAGAAAACTATTGACTGTCATGTACAGAAATATCACATCATCAGAATACAACCTGCACTTAAATACAGATCTGGCCACCTATATAGCACACCTATAATGCTACTATTCCCACTAGTATTCCTCTCTTATAATATTGTTATTACATTGTATGTATATAACTTATAGAATCATAAAATGGTTTGGGTGGGAAGGGACCTTAAAGTTAGAGCTGTATAACAGGTCTTTCATAATTCCTTCCCAAAGTGATTTTGACCAGATTCTACCATGTCCATGCTACTGTTTGTTTCTTCACATGGTGCCACTTCATTCACAACACCTTACTACCTTTCTGCATAATTTTCAGTATTTGTGTTCAGGCCATGAATGCTATTTGACCATGCTTCCGTTGTCCCTATACCTGATTACACATTCAGCACCAGCTGTTCTGGTTTTGTATACCAATGAAAAGAGCCTGGATAATAAACATCTCATATGCTTTTTCTCCATGACCTCACCCTCTTCTCTTGCTACAGTAAGTATATTTTTTGTTAGTGTATCACCTACACAACTCATCTTCTATTACTAGTTTTCACTGCTCCATTGCTCCTTTGCATAGCTTACTTGTATTACTGCATGTGCAATTCTCATTTACACAATTTTCCTCCTTCTCTGCTTTTAATACCTTAGGCATGAAAATCAAGCAAGCCTCTTCTCCCATTTCTTAGTTTAAGTATTCTCTCATCAGTCATGCCAGGCACAAGATAAGTTTTAGGACTCAGTTCAGATAATTGAAAGGAAAAGTTCCTCTTCCCCCACCTCAGTCTCACAATGACTCAGAAAGAAAACCATTTGTCTCTTCTTGGTAATGTCAGGTTTTCAGCTATTGCTCCTGTTCCCTCAATCAGTTCTACATAGAGTCAAAAAACCCACCAGCACATCTCACAGGAAGACATGGCAGGTAAGGCTGTCCTATACAGCACCTTTACAACTTACCAATTACATTGCTTCAGTGATCTGAAACCATGCAGTTAATCCCAAACAGCTTAGAATACCCTCTGAAGTCCATCCATTGAGAAGCATCTCCTTCTCTTGACAGCATTCCAATGGTTGAAAACCTCCAAGCTCCCTCCACACAAGTGCTCCCTCACTACTGACCACACTGCCTTTGGGAGTGACCACAGATCCCCCCCCCAGATGGTGGCCTGGCCCTCCCCTTCCTTCACTCACCACTGAGCTATCCCACCCTCAGGCAAGTGCAGTCACTTCATGCACCTGAAAGCAACTAATTTTTTGTTCCCAATACTCATCTGCTGTAAGGCAGTTTTGCAGAGACCTGAAGACTCTACAAAATTTAGGAACAAATGACCATGTCCTTTTATGCAACCAATAATTAAGGCAGATTATCCTTTTTCTATTTTTATAAGGAGGAAGCACTTTTTTCCCTGTTTATTCTTCTTTCATGGGACAAGGGCCTGAGAAAAACTTCCTGATGGGGGAGAAAATGAACACGATTGTGGGAATGGTCTACCTCTTCCCCTGATGATGTGCTGTACACTGGAAAATTCATAATATATATATATGGAAAATACTGTGAGCTGTGTACTTTCTTGGAGTCCACTGAGTATTTTTCAAGCCTCCCAAACCTCCATGAAGAGGTCAAAACAAGCCATTCTTGCTTGCATTCTATCACCTGAAGAAAGGAGATGTCAGAGAGTCCTAGACCTCCCCTCTCTCCCTTCACCCCACCCCTGGAAAAAGTTAAAAGAAGAAAAAAAAAAATTCAAAAGAAAAAAGGAAAGAAGGAGAAAGAGAGGAAAAGGGAGGAAGAAAAGGCGGCCACCAGAAAATTCATGAATGTCACCAAGTCCGGTTCTCTCATTTCTTCCATAAGGGATACAACTACACTGAATCCTGTGTGATGGATGTCGCTGAGCTGTCTCCTGTCTGGCATCTCTCCTATGATTTAACAGTGAGAACAGAACAGAATATGGCTGCAATTCACTTATTTTAAAAAGCACACTGAATATACTGGAACACATTTCTCACAGATCTAAAAATCAGTTGATTTCAATGTAGATTGTCCCATAAACACAGGTGGAAGTGCAGAAGCACAGGAAGGCGCAATGTACAACCCACACAGTTTGCTGTATTTTTCAAGTACTGAAAATGTACTTGGGCAGAAAGCACAGATTCAATGGTAAGAGTTACTTCACCTAAAACCAAATCACAATTTCCTCCGCATTTACTACACCTTGCTGGTGTTGTTAACCACGTTTTCAGAAACAACTGCAGCACCTCTGTTTTCCATGCCTGCTTGACGACGTCCATGAGCTTTGTTTCTGTGTTCCTCTATACACCCCTATGCATGGGAACAACAATCCCCTATGCCAGGAGATGTCTTAGCTATATAAAGGTTTCCTCACCACCTCCTACCATCCCAAAGAGACTGCATATAATTAAGAACAAATCAGGTCTAGACTGTTCTCTGCTAATTCAGATGTAGCAGGATCTCTCCCTCCACGTGCACTTTTCCCTTCTCCAGCATATAACTGCTCCAAAGGAGAATCATGTTTTCTTATTGCACACCCTTAACATTCATCTCTGGGAAGCTGTCCCTAACCTTTAAATTGGTTATCAGTATAGAAAAATAGTACCAGGAAAATCCTGAGAAAGTGGTTTACCCACCTTTTTGCATCCCAGCTTTACATGAGAAAATTGACCAGTTCACGTCTCACTTGTAAACAGAAGAGCAGCCAACACTGTGGGCAACTACAGAAGCCACAGGCTGACACTGAAAAATGGTATTTCGTACAAATGATTCCTCAAATCATCAGTACAGAGGGAGTTCTGAACATGTTAAGACAGTTCAGCTCACCCTATTCTCATAGCAAAATATAACCCAATGCACCAACCTGCCTCTCTTCCAGAAGCCTGGTGTTACAGGCAGCTACCAACAGCTCTGCAGACCAGCGGGGGAACAGCGAGTTGGGGAGCAGGTAGCTGGGCTGTGTTGGTAGGTACAAGCTAATGCACATCCGGGACAGAAAGAATCTTACTTGTGAGCAGTACATTGAAGCAGGATTACTGGATAGAAAGGATGGCGGTAAGAAAGATGGTGGTTAGATCATGCTGGAACGCAGCAACTTGCCCTTCTCAGCGGGCAGGGGACAGGGTGGTGGAAGGGCTGGGCCACACTGAAAGAGCAGGGGTGGCAGCCTACAAGGAAAGGGCTGGTGGAATGGCCTGGCTGACAATTCAAGCTAAAACTCATCTGTGGAGAGGAAACAGCTGACAGTTACAGTGGCTACAGGCTCTCAAAGCCACAGAAGAGTCAACTCCCCTCTCTTCCCAGGCTGTGAAGGTACTGGAGGGGCTCAAGTCCTGGAACCAGAATGAGGGCTTACAGCCCAATCCTGACTTGGACTGTCCTAGCAGTCTGCCCCTGCCACTACCTCCTTTTGTTTCTCTTTCTCTTCTGGTTGGTCCCAGCTACCTATAGGCTGGAGCCTGAAGAACTGTCCCTATACCACCAGCACCACCTTTCCCAGGCCCTGAGCTGAAAAGAGAGCCTGCCAGCCCAGCACAGTGCCACGACTGCAACCTCATGGGTCCTTGCCTCAGAAATTCCTGCTGTGGAGGATGCTATCTAAAAACCACCACCAGCTGCATTACTGCAAAGCCCTTCCATGCTTCAATGACCTCTTCTAATACTTGAGAGAGAAGAAAGCTGTCTGCTCGAAAGCTACTGTAAGTGAGCACAGATGATATTTTAGCCAAATGGGAGTAACTATGCCCTAAGCAATCCCAAAATAAAAATCCATTATTTTGTAAACAGGAACCTCTCTTAAACTATTCTCCAGCTTTTGATCAAATATTATTTTTACTTTTATGGTACAGGTGCCCTTGGACTCACATTGCACTGTGCAAGGTACTGCACAAATGATACAAGGAGGCACGGATGATCAACAAGCGATACACCAATCCTGCTAAATCATTTAGAGGTCAGAACCTGCATTTACTACTTATTTTTTAATTCAGTTCATTTAAAATGCCAATATACAATTCAAACACAAAAATAAAAATACTGGTTAGACTATTTGTTTACTAAAATCAAAGTCACCATGAACACAAAAATAAGAGAAGAATATATGACAAAAATGGTGGTGTTCAAATGTCATTGCTCAATAAAGCAGAGAAGTGATAAATACGCTGAAATTTTTATTTGGGCTGATTTATTTTTAAGTTGTAGTTATTTTCACAATATTACCTACACTGTAAAACCAGCACATATTTTTCTTTATTATAAAAGAGAAATTAAACAACAACAGGTATTAACAGCTCCTGACTTACGGTTCAAGTTCTCTAGCATTTCTGGTTTGGGCTTTTTTGTTTGGGTTTTTTTGGTGTTTTGGGGGTTTGTTTGCTTGGTTTTGGTTTTTGCTTTTAAATTATGGTTAATCTTGGCTATTTTTAGGAGATTATACATTTATTAATTTTTTAAACTTTTTAATCTAGTATAGGATAATCCAGTATCCTATCAATTCTACCAATTTACAGTCAGCTATATCTTCATTAGATACAACTATATCAGAATTACAAATATTGATTAGATAATCAGATATTTGAATAAAAGAACACTTTTGTCTTGGAGGAAGAATAAGCACAAAGTTATTCTACATGTCAAACCTTTATCGCATATTTTTGGAGGGAAGGGAGTATCAGATCATCTAAACACATGACAGCTGAGGTACTAGAGAGCAGTGAAACTAGTAATAAGTGTCTAACATGGTCGGGACGTAACAGGAAATGAGTGACTTCAAATTATTTTTTTAGAAATACAGGGTAGTAGAAGGAGATAGCACTGATGATTCAAAAAGCAACCTGAATTTAGCAGCACCTTTATATTATCACTTGGGAGAGTATTTAATTTGTAACATTACTGTGAACTAGTTCTCGAACAGCTGCATTTTAAAAGCTGAGAAATGGTTAGTCTGGAGTCACTTCTGTTATAAATGCATAAGCTATATTCTGTTACAAAGGAACAATGTTTCAGTGAAACATGTCTGAATTTACAGTGATACAAATGAGAAAACAGCATGTAAGGCAAAACTTTTCAAAAGTAAATGTGATAAAAGTGATTCTTGTGGAAGAGAACAAAGGATCTTAACCATCAAAGATTTTTTTCAATTTATTAGCATAGGTGTTTACTTTTAAAATAGTATCTTGTTATTATAGTTATGATTATATTTATTGAGAAAGTACTTGTGAAACCGGAATACCACACATACAACTGCATTAACCAAATGACAGTAATGTTGGCTTCTGCTCAGATTACACAACACAAGAGTACTTAGATATTAAGACTCAAACACTGAAACTGTCATTTTTATGCCCTAATTTTAGCATGCTCTGCCAAAGAATGTAAATATTTCCCAAGGCCTCCTGAAAAAGGGTCAGATCAGCTGCAGCAGGAACACACAAAGGGGTTCCTTAAGGACAAGTCGTTCTTCTTACAGTCTGCTGACATAGCTCCCATCACCACTCAGTGGGGAGAGCAGACTGGGAAGCATCTGCTTGTTAACGCCAAATTTGTCTGCTTTTGCGGGTTGGTTACACCTCACATACACCAGACACATTGCATTATGAAACGTAGACAGGTGATTAGTTCTGATGCAGTTACAAGGCAAACATTCCACAGGAGAAATCCTTCAAAACACATGTTTATGGTTTAGCTGCATCACCTAGTAATATTCTTTCAATATAATGATTTGAGCTGTAGACTCTCCCCAGTACTCCTTTCAACACTAAAAGCATGGTGCTCCACAGGGCACCGGTGGCACATGCGGCATGCTCAAGCTTCCACTGCCTGTCGGGAGTACAGATCCTGGCTGACAAATTAGTAAGTATCTTCTCTTCCCAATATTCCCTTTTCAGGGACATCACAAGACCAAGGACACTGGCTTTGTAGTAGCTACATTTTCGTAACTTCTGAGATGTTTATTTCTGTTGTATCCATCTGAATAACATTAGAACAGTCCTCTACATAATTATTTCATTCCTCTCAGTTCTGGTCAAACACTTCTCCTCCTCATAATACTACACTTCATATAAGGAAAAAAGAAACCAAACAAACCAAACAAAACAGTACTGTACAAAAATTGAAGCCTTCACTGCAATATATTTGTTTCCACTCAGGCCTTTTGCTGCATTAATGTAATGGTCTAGTCTCGCAGTCTGTCTAACAGCAGTGAAAGCTGCCAACCCTCCCCACATCAACAGCTTAATACCCCCAAAAAAATGAAACCTATAGTAAACAAAATACAGCCTGAAATCTCTATCATTGGTGTTACTCCTTTACAGGTCCAATAAAAGCTGCCTGTTCCCTGAGCTGTTTGCTTTTAATGCCAGAAGTAAACAAATTCCAGGCTCCGCTTTTATTGAACTGTTTGGAAAAGAAAGCTCCGAAGGCTAAAATCATAGGTACATGGCATAGTAACTGTGATGCATGAAACACAGCTGAGTTGTGGCAAACAATAAATTCTGTGTATCCTTTCTTTATTTAGAATCCTTTCGGTGACATATCTTATGACCATATTCACACCAATATTTATTTTTCTGGCTACTACGCAAAATGCAGCCATTTGTATCTGAAAGCTAACACATTATGTTGGGGGTAGTAGGTGATCATAAAATCAAGTAAGTATAAATTAAAGTGAGAGAAGTAAAAAGGGGTTACACTTGCGGCTGTATGTGCAGCTTAAGTATTTTCTTAGTTTCTTCCTCCTTGACCATACAACTCAACTTTCCCTTATCACAGTTTATACACGAGTATGTGCATGTGCAAATGCATGTGTAATTTAAAGCCAACTCCATAACCTACCTTGATCAAATAGATAAACTAAACAAAGGCCAAATTACAAAGTAGGCCACACAAGGTGCCCATTACAAAGTACAATAAAAAGTTAGCTAGAAAGCTCTTGCTGGCAGAAAAAATTACTTGCCAGTAACTTGAGTTCTGCAAATGCCTCCTGTACATATTATGATACGGGGGAAAGGGGTATGTTGCAGTATTTAACCACAAGAGCTTTCTTTAATCCAGGCAGTACCTACACTGGATATATGTGCTAAGCGGTTCTTGCACCAGCAGTTTCCAGACAGGTATCCTACTGGGAGAGAAAGCCAGCAGAATTAGAAGGAGAAGCACAGGAGAAGGCAGGCTACTGAGCAATTGCTCAAACTCTGGTTAAATGAACTCTAATGATTACCATTAGATTCACCTAAGCATGGGTCAATATCTGTGCAGTCTTTGACTCTCAGTTATAGCTACAAATAGCTGTGGAGATGCAGTGATGTGAACTTAGCAGGAAAAACTGAAAAATTATCTATGTGTGGGAATGACCCGGCTTTAAGTAAATCTGGTTTTGGGAGATGGTAGATGAAAAGTGTTATATGAAATAACCTGAAAACCTAGAGTAGGAACACAATGAATCTTCAGGGAAGATTTGTTACTACTACCCTCCGTAATCCCCAAAATACCACACCACTATCCAAGAATTTAGAATCACAGAATGGTTTGGGTTGCAAGGGACATTAAAGATCATCTAGTTGCAATCCATGGGCAGGGATACCTTCCACTAGACCAGGTTGCTCGAAGTCCCATCCAGCCTGGCCTTGAACACTTCCAGGGATGGGGCAGCCACAACTTCTCTGGCCAACCTCTTTCCAGTATCTCACCCCCTCATAGTAAAGAATTTCTTGGTTACATCTCATCTAAATCTACCCTCTTTCAGTTTAAAGCCACCCTCCCTTGTTCTATCACTACTTGCTCTTGTAGCAGTAGCAAGGAGACTGTCATCAGCGCAAGTGGCAGTGCCACCTGAAAGGTCCTTTACAATTCTACCGTAACTAGATCCCTGAAAGTACCGTAACACACAATTAGAGAAGATGTAAATACCAATGTGGACACTGTGTAGACACTGTGCTCTATTTCTACCAGGCTTGGACACCTGAGGAATATGCTCACTTTTTGTGTTGGATTTTGTTCACTTCGTCAAAATCTATCTGCACCTTCCAGTACAGACTCAAAACTGCTACAGATAAGAAAGGGGATAAGCAGGATTTATCAGCTGCCAGAAGTCATCCAAGCTCTATATAATGATAGGAAATAGAGAATCCGATTGCACATCCTCCTCCTGCTGTGAGAGGGAAGGCCTGAAAGTCCTGGGATTGTACAGAGGGTGCACAGGGATGAGCTCAGGAGAAAACCTTGCCTGCCTTGGCCATATGGAACATGAACAATGAAGACTCTCACTTTCTCCTATAAAACACATGTAGGATTAAAGGCATAAATAGATGAGCAGTTTCACTGACCAAAGGACAACAGAGGTATTGCTACCAAAGCAAGACTAACAGCCCCACCAGAAAAACAAGTTCCAGCAACTTTGGATAACACAATAAATATGCTCTGATTAGACAGGCACAGTCTAAGAAAATGTTCTGTGTTAGAGCTCTTGCATTTCTGTTCACTACACTAACAAATTTAATCTCATAAATCTGCTTGTTTGGTACTGTTACATGTTAAAAAAATACACTATGAATATCTGTATTCACAAAGAAGTAATGCACTAATTCCGGAAGCTCATTGCCACCTCACACAGCAGGGAGAAGATGACAATGCTTTCGCACGGCCTTGTCGGCATCAGAGAACACAATGACTACCCCGGTGTGGACATGAGGCCGTATGAAATCCTGCAGGAAGTTTTGGCAGGCTGTGCAGCAACATACCCAGCAGGCACTGCAACATGATCACAGGAGACGGGACACCAGGAGCTGGAAGTGTACTCCAGAGTGTGCTTCCACACCCCAGGGGAAAACTCACACAGGACAGTTATGACAGATGAACTACTTCCTCCTCCAAGTTACAAATAAATAATGTAGCCTACAAGACTGTGTTGGCTCAGTAAACATTGTAAACATTCTGCTCATGAGCAAAATGTGCTCATGGACGAAGAGACAAAAAACTCCAAACCAACCAAGAAACAAACAAACAAAAACCCAACAAAAAACCTTAGAGACTTTCCTGAACAGATGTAGGAAATGTGAACCATTTTGAGGCCAATCCTATGTAATCTGTCTTACTTTCTTAAACACATACCCTTTTAATTCAATGGATCTTAAGGTCAAATCAGTGAAACTGCTTTTTTCTTCATAGCTACACAGTACTTCTGCACTTCCCAAGCAACTCAGACATGACCACTATGTCATGTGAATAGTTATTTTAAGAATTCAAAGAAAACATAAGATGATGTTCATTATTAGTCACCAGTCAAGTTTCTATGGTTCATATACTATGTACGGTCTCTTACAGCTGGCTTTGTTCTGCGGACACAGGAATATTTGTCAGAGTAATCAGGTGCATAAGTGTCTGTTATGTAGACAGGCAAGATATTTTTGAGGTAAGAAATTCTAAAAGGCAAGGTAAGCAGCCTCAGTGCTTGTAACACATGATGCTTCCCTGTTCCGGGAGCAAAGATTTTGCTAGGAGGACAAGGGTTTGAGTATTGTTAAAAGTTTCTGCATACATGAGCCCGGAGCTTGCCTGCTGGAGGTCTGGACTGCTGGCATTGCAAATGTCACTAGTTTATTTTTAGTTCCCCTCCTTGCACTGGTCCCTTTGGTTTTATTCTCCCCATAAAGACATAAAGGCAGAAACAGTGGCTTGTCTGTACAAAGATTCAGACAAGGGCTGGTCTCAATTACAGTTGCTGATGTTTGAGCAACAGTAGGTGTCCTCAATTTGATAGGAATTGCTAGTATTTCACTGCTCAAACTGCAGGGTAAAACCAGCCGAGCCAACAGAAGCTTCACTCACCAAGTCTCAGAGTTTAAACTATCACTACTAGATAGATGGCTATCAATGGTGGTGTCTATCTGAAATTTGGAAAAAAAAACCCCAAACAACCAAACACCCAACCTCAACCTCATATGCACCACAATGCATTATTAATGACCTGTTATACATAAAAACATTTGTTGCATCTGGTTTTTGTTCCTTTTTCTACATCAAAGAGTAACACTGCATCGTTTCTGATGCAGCCTGCCCACAAGTCTTGAAAACCTCTGACTCAGTCATACACTATCTAAATGTCACGAATATTCTTAGATTCCTTAACATGCTTCATCTTCAGGGCTTAACTGGAATTTCTAATAAAGAAATGGTAATATGCTTAATAATGGGCTTAGATTTATAACATATACTAGTTGTGTTTTATACTGTAACAACCTGTACTCATAATTGCATGCAATATTTTGGTTTTGTCCCTGTTGTTTTCTGCTCTATTTTATTTAATATGAGAAGCTATTCAGGAAAGTTTTTTGCCCAAATACGCTATTTTGGTTCTTAAAAACAGAACAAACTGATCAAAACGAAACATCACAAATGAATTATGTTCATAAAATAAAAATACCTGATTCTTTAAGCAGCAGCTTGAATCTACAATATCTTACCAAATTTCTAAGAATATGTGTGGACAGAGACAGGAATATGGTTACCTCTATGTAGACACATACAGAGTATCCTATTTTCAGAAACTGAGTATTTCTGGAATGACAACAAAACTGTTAGAATTACTCATATAAAGTCATTAATATAATTTTTAATTTAAATGATGCTCTTTTCAGAAGGGAGCAGCTCTCTTCTGCTTTTCCCAGCTGCAGCTGCAGATTCTTTCCTCCACCCCATGTACTAGGCCTGAGTGATCTGAGTCATCATTAGTTACGGTAGCAATGCCAGCACAAAATTAATTCTATTAAAAGAGGATGGGGTTTGGGGGTGTTTGTTTGCCTTGTTTTTAAAACAGGTTTAGTTTGATGAACTGACTCATGCTAGAGCCTGGGCCAGCGCAGAAAGAGTGAAGCAAGTCAGACTGCTCCTTCGGATGCAGCTAAACTCAATGGGCTAAACTGTGATGCCAAATCAGACCCTCGGAGTACCAGTCACCTAAACCCTTGAAAGACAGATGACGTTTAGGAAATAACTGTAATTCCAAAATATTTTTCTTTGTGGAATGTTACATTCGTCACACACTACAGTCAAAACTCAGGGCACACACAGATGAACTCTTTGTAAAAAAATTGGCATCTGTGATAAAACCTTTTCACCTGTAACTACAAAGATCAGTCCAGCCCTCTACACGAAAAAGAAATTTTTTTCAAAGTGGGAAAAAAAAAAAAAAAGAGAAAACACTTCCCTGAGAAGTAAATCTTTTTGTATTAATACACCAAATCTACACAATTAATACCTGATAAATTCATTACCTGATAAGCAAATCAAGATTTTTTCCAACCCCTTTCTCATGTCAGTTTCACACATGCATTGCTTCCAACATTATGGATTAGTAAATGCTAACATACTAAGATGGCAACTACTGTTGGAGTAAGTCTGGGTCAACAGCAGAGCTTCCTAGTAACTGAGAACTAATATAAAGCAGGAATGAGAAACATTTCTGGGAGATCAAGCTTGCAGGACAGGGCTTTAAAAATTATTGCCATGAGATCCCCCTAAAGCAATTAAGTGACAAGAAAAGATATTTCTACCTCAGTATTGGAAGCCAGCCTACAGAACAGCTAATCAAATAAAAAGGTGCTAAGCACAGTGTGCTGATCCCTCCCACTCTGCAAAAGGTGCATTACCAACGGTCACACAGTATTTGGAAAATATATGCAAGGAAGCAAAAACTTCAAGTTCTGCTTGGACTGTGGATGTGGCTGAAGCTAAACACATTTTTCATTCACTGTGTTATAAAGAAAATTTTCAGCCTCCTGCAAGAATCACTAACCCTGACAATCAAATACGTACTCACATTTTAGACTGTAACTGTGGGCTCATCTTCACTACTGTTAAATCAATTGTACTTAACTCAATTACAGTGAGGTAATTACATTAACATGAGTCAGTGCATCCACACATGGCATTTGCACGTGTGCTTAGTGAATTGCTGTTACCTCCCACATGGCACAAGTACTTCACTCAATCACATTAAAGGGTACACAGCGCAGGCCACTTCGGCTCAACCCAACATGAAACCACACTACTTCCAAACACCTCTATCTCTACTTGTGCAAGCATAGACCTACTGCAAAGCTGTCCTTAACAAGGTACAAACTGTACCCTGTGTGGGTTTACCTACCCACTGTAGGGCCTCTCATCTCTTAAAATTTACCATGCCCTAATCCTTTTGGAAAGGGAAGAAAAACATTTGTCTTTGCAATCTGTTGTTACTAAACAGAAAGGTGAGGAGAAAATAAATAAATAAATAAATAAATAAAACAAACCTGCGGGCTATAAGAATTTTACTGTTACCACAAACATTGTGATTCATGGGATCCTGACTACATCTGCTGGCAGTCACATATGCACCCATTTCAGAGTCTCTCCTGCCTCTCCCTTCCTTCGTGTTCTCAGGCTGCATACATGTAGCTAATTGAACAGCTCCAGCATCATCCTCTGGTTCTGAAGCAAGGTGGCACAGCATCATTTCAAATCCATGTGGCAAAATTCTTTTCTTCCCCATCTCTGCCCCATTCCCAAAACACATGCTCAGAATGCTGACTGCAGTGATGCCACCAGGCATGCACCCTTCTGCCAGATGTGATAACAGCTGCTCTGGGGATTAAAAACCCCTGACATGTTACCTGTCACACAGCACACATAACCCACTGTCTCAGCCTGCTCCTAACCCTGGTTTATTTATCACAAGATGCAGTCTTAAAGCCCAAAAAGTGGGTAATACTGGTTTGGTTAATAAGGGAGACTTTATGCTGCTGATCAGGCAGGTGTTTGCAGCAATTATGCTTAGCTGGCTCATGCCTTAATTTAAGCAAGAACCTGCACCCTGGTATATCTGTGAGCACAGCTCAGCAGTGATCCTGCCTTGTCTCTCAATCCTGACAGAAATCTCTACACAACATATTAATATGATCAACAAGCAGTTGCCAAGAGACTGAATCCATAGTTAGCTGTGTAAAAAGCACACCCACAGGTACAGAAAAATAGTAAACTAATGTAACACATATTTTCTTTTAAAAGATTTGTTTGAAGTCACTGAGCACAGTATCCAGGAGATTCTATAATGTAGCTATTGCACAGAACTTGGGAGAACCATGAGCGGTAAATGTGGAAATGTAATACCAACTGCAGAATGTTCCCTGGTGGTCAGGTGTATGGTATGGTTAACAAATGGCAGTGCTAAAATCCTGTCAAAGATAAAAATCAAACTAAATATGGATATAGCTTTGGAGACATAAGGACAAGTGGAATGTAGGTTTCTTAGGTTTGTCTAAAGCAGCGCTTTCTAAAATGCTTTTAAATAGCTTCATTATCTACTCAGCTTGGCAGGTATAAGCATACTTTATCACAGAAGTACAAGTATTTTCTGCTTATATTCTGTAGAGGAATATACCATTATACAAAACGCTGAACTCAGAATACTAATGCCAAAGTGGTTAAACATTTTAATAAAAGGTTTTAAAATACTATCACAAAACACTAAGTTAAGGTCAACTTGTGATGAAAAAGTATATTTATACACAGATCAGAGATGTTATTTCTTAGGAATAAATAAAAGTCACTCATTTGTAAGCACCAATTAATACTTAAATTCAGCCATATGGTTTTCAAGGGTTAATCTTAGGAAAACTTGTTTCAAAGGCAGAAAACCAGAAAGAAAATAATCACTCTATTTGGCACTCACTTGCCTTTTTAAACTGATAGTGCTTGTAACTATTCTTATTTTTTCTGAATTGTGATAACAGATCACAATAGGAAAACAGATCTTAACGAAATCTATTTAGGGACTTTTTACGAATGGTTGTGCTAGCTTTCAGTATTAAATGTCAAATAAACCATGCAAAACCCTCAAGCCCTGGCTAAAGGCTACTGCATTATTTTACAGACAAAACAGTAGCCATCTGCCTTCCCCTTGCTGCCTTCACAGTCTTCTTCCTGACTTGTGCATTCCTGTTTTAATGCCAACAGTAGTATTCTCTGATTTTACCAGTGTCCTGTGTGGCTCACACAGCAGGGTCAAGAGAGATCACAGCTAGAAAACTCGTGAAAAAGGAAAACAAAATGGAGAAGAGACACCCACAGAACATGAAGGAAAGCCAGCAGAAATGGCTACAGCATACACTGCATTTTGCTCAGCAGTCCCATAGTAGTGTTTCCTTGTCACCACTTGAGAACTAAAAAAAAAAAAAAATCTTAAAGAAAAACTCTTCCTTGGTCAACCTTCCCAAATTCCCATGGGCAATTCTGAAATTATTTACTATAGGCTATATCTTATTTGTAAAGAAATCAAGAGTTTATAATAAAATGCGGACCTGCAAAAGCTAAGCTGATGGGAAAGTAGGTTTATAAAGTTTCTTCTTTGTGAAATTAGATATTTATGTATTTTTACTCAGAAAAGTTAGATAGTGCTTCATTTTGTAAAGAAAATCTTGCGCTGTGCAAATACGTTTAAGTGGAAATCAAGTGTACATTTTATAGTAATTTTTCAAACATTACTTTCACAGCTAGTACTCCCTTTATAAATATTTTCTCACATGCAGGTTATTCTTCTTATGTTAAATTTTCCATTTGTTAGCAACATACTTTCCCCTAACCACTGAACGAAAATAATCTGCTTACTGTTAATGTCACCGTGGTAAATTATTATAACTACCTGAAGTCTGGAAAACAATAATGACCTGTAGAACAATCTACAAATAAAGATAAATGGTATTCTGTTCACCTAATTCAGTCTCTGCTAGAATAATGTACTAAATAATTAAATTTGTTACAATATACCCCAAATAGATAACCTTCTCATTAATATCTGTGTGCCAGAAATGGCCTTCTTTGGTCAGTCTTACATTAAGGCAATGGCGTACAGTATGATCCACTTAGACCATGTACGTAATGTCAGTGCACAAGGTGCACAAATTATTGTTTGCAAGAGAAAAATGCTGAATTAATCAACCACTGATCAATGCAATAAACAAAAGTTACTGAAAAGTGTAATGATTTCCTCAGATTTATATGTTGCAGTTGAAAAGAATATTTTAGGGGCATTTGGCAATTTTTCTTTCTAAAATAACCATCTAGATGCATTTACAGGAAAAGTAGATACAACTTCAAACCATATATAATTTCATACATGAAAGACAACTTTATTATGAGGATCCTCATCAAATGCTATTAAACACAGAACTTTGCTACTTGTCAGGCTCCATTCATCAGTAACAGTCTAGCTGTAGAAAGAAAAGTATTTCCCAAAATTGTGGGACATACACTTTTTTTCTCAATTAAAACCAGCCACATGCAGCATTTCTCCCAAACCACCCTGACCTTGCTCAGCATAGGCTATCAGCAGTGCCCTAAAGAGCTGCTGGATCTCTTACACTCCCACCCTCCCCATCCTAGCTGCCAGCTGCCACTCATCCCCGAAAATCCTACATATAACATATATAGAATATATGTATATAAAAAAAGGCTCCTTCAATTTATTTATATCTGTATTGCCTCCTCACTAAACAGCCTTCAGGGAGAGGGGTGGATTCTAATGTACAGTAGTAACACATATAACTGTAGCATGGTGCACCTTTGCCAGCCACAACACAACTTGTGAAAATAAACAATTTTAAGATAATCACTCTTGCTTTTTATTAACTACAACATCCTTCTGACTTTATGTTAAATTAGCAGCAACCAGACCTCAGCACTTCAATCTATCTACTAAATCTGCCCAGGTTATGCGTATGCAGCGCCCAACATAATTTCATTGACCCTGCACAGCCAGAATTCAGTCCTACCTACTCTCAGATAAATTAAGAGCCCATCCTGCAACTTGCTGTGCAAGCACGTCCTGCACAGAGCTCAGTTCAGGCCCTTCTTCATCATCAGCCAAGTCCAGTGAAGTCAAGTGATTTCTTAACTCTGCAGGTATGGTACTGGGAACCAGTTTTTTGCAGCACTGAACTCACACATGAACAACAAACACGTCCACGTGCATGTGAAGTATTTAACAACACTTCTCAGTTCATCCAGGACATTTCAGTGGTTTATTTTGTTGAAAATATTTTTCAAGTCTCCTTAAAAGAAAACAAAAATTACCTTGCTTCAAAACAGAGATTAGACACCAAAAGAGAAGCTGTTTATGGCTTATTTGATGTAGGACTGGTTGGTCTTGAACCTCAGTCAAAATAGCTAGTGAGTTCAGCTCACTAGCCATTTATACTCAACAAAGTATAAATCATGGAGACTCTTCAAGGGAGATTAACTTGATCCTCCTGTAATATTAAGTAAAAGGTATGCCTACTAAAGGAGACAGCTCAATTACGCCTGCTAGCTATACACCAGCAGGGCAGTCATAATTTAAATGTCATCAATGATAATGGGAATCTCACTCCCAAATGTTTCTATTTTTAAAAAAGCTACAGAAATGGACAGAGCCACCATCTGCAGGACTGGATTGTTAACATCCTTTTCTAAAGGAATGAATGCCAGACCAAGCACAGCACTGACACAAGCTGCAGCCATGATGAGTGTACACCAACAGAGACAGAGGTTCTGTGAGATGCAGTTGTGCAAAGTCTTGCTTTATCATATTTTCCTAGCTAGCAAATTCAATCAATAAGACTGAAGTGAAGTTTAGGAAATAAGACCTCTCATTTTATTTTGGCTCAGTTCCTCAAAAATTAAACCAAACACAGTGTTGTATTCTGTATTTCCTCAGGCTGCATGCTTCAACTTCTTTCTTCAAGTTAGCTCCAATTTTCACATAGAAACAAACCCCTATGAGCTTGCTGATACGAATGAAATTCAAACATGCAAAATAAACTACTAGTTTTTAGCTCAAAGAGCAAAGAAGTGTAATTCCTTCCCTAGTCAGTGGAACTGACACGGAAATCCAGGTGAGAACATGAGACCAGGGGAGAGGAATAGGTGCGTGAGATTGCCTCTTCTAGCAAGAGTCTAGTTGGGCAGCTTAAGGCAATAATGAAACTGAAGAGTTATAACAGGGGAGAAAAAAAAAACAAAGCAAAATCAACAACCAAAAAACAAAAGCCTAGCATGGCATCACATCTTCAGCAAACATTTTTTCTTCAAGATCAATAGAAATGCTTACTTAATTTAAAAATAACCATGCAGCATAATTCTGAAGGTCATAAAAACAACAATGAAAAGTCTGATGTGTATCAGCTAAAATGTCATTAAAGCACTGGTGTGTGGAATGACAATTACTGGGCTCTCACAGATTTGTGATCTTGTACACTTGGGATTGTAGCAACATTTAACTTTAACTTTAAAACCATACAAATAATTTGACATAGAAAGGTTAAAGTAAGTTGCCGACCCCAAATGAAACATTGCCTAACTATTCTAGTTATCTGACATATATAGTAAGAAAACTGTACATTTTGTAAACAACCCTATGTTTAATTGAAAAACAACTAAATAACTAAAAAGAGAGAAAATCTCAGGCAAAATTATCTGTACTTGAAATGTGAAATATTTCTGCTTGACAAACACTTTCAAAAAGCATGTGTCACCTGTTTGAAGCTAACAATACAAGTAAAAAGCAGGCTTGATTTCAAATAGCCCTGTGCTATTTTGAACCAACCAAAGCAACCTTAGGGTTCTGTCAGTAAAAACCCCCTTCATAACACAGGCATCCACAAAAATCGTTTGCAAGCAAAAATGTTATCAGAAGAAACCATGACATTCCAGTGAAGTGGATGATGATGAGGAAGGAGCAACCCACACAAATGTATCATAGTTAATGACACTACACAAATTTATCCATAGGAGAGACAGACCCAGAGGAGTGAATCACCACACACCATTCACAGCCTAGAAGTGTATTTTGTATTTTAAAATGTAAAAAATATTTGGTTTAATTATACCATTATAAACTACAGTAACAGAACTTCTAAGACAATTTTATACAATTCACCCACACAGACAGAAAAATCAACATACTGGAGACCCGCATTATGAAAGAGCATTTGGTTTTACTTGTTTTGCTGCAGAACTGTTGCAGAAGAAATACATGTATTTCGTATGTAGAAGTATATATACATATATACACACACACTTTTTTTTAAGAAAAACCCCTTCAGACTATCAATCCTTTCCTCAATTAAAAATGTATTTTAAGTACTGAAACTACAGCTCTAACACAAGGAAAAAAAAATAACCTTATCGGATCCATGCAGGACATCGCCCAAGGCCAGACTAAAGACTAAAGCAGAAAACCATTTTTAAAGGGTGATTAGTTATACATCACATATTTAAGGTTGTAATCTTGAAACCTTTATTCACATAAATAGTCCTTACTTTAAAGAACAAGTGTTTGCAAGATTGGAATCCTACAATCATTAATCTTTTTAAATTACTTTTTGGAAAAAGGACTATGTCCTCCTTCAAAACAAACAAAAGCAGATAATTCTGCTCAGTATTTTGCAGTCTTTGTGCTGTCATGTTACAACACACAGAAAAACTGTAAGCTGCAAGGTAAAGCACCACTGAAAAGTTCTAGTGTAACTGGTTGTCGGTAAAAAGTTACTTACTTTAGAAATTCAAGTATATCTGTAAATAGGCCTATTTCAACACAGCATGAAGTACATATTATTTAGGAGCACGTTTTGCTTGAGCGCTGAATTAAGAGGGGAAGTCTGGCTGTTTACTGAGAGATCCAAGAAAATCCCTGAATGTCTAACCTTCTGTCATACTCACATTTAATTCCCCATCTAGTATTCTTTTTCCTCTAAGCACCAACGAGTCGAACAACAGATACAACACGCAGCTCAGGTTTCATACGCTCCTTTCACAGGAGGTTGCATTTATTTCCAAAGTTTTTACGTGAAGGGGAGCGAAGCCACCGCCATCCCCTATCCTCTACAACCCTTCACTGTGACGCCTGCACCCTTGCTCCCAGGGCAGGGAAAGGGCTGGGTGGCTGCTCTGGCCTGCCGGGGCCTCCGGTGGTGGTGGCGGCAGCAGTTTCCGCAAGCCCCGCGCCGCGGAAGGGGGTAAGGAGGGAGGTCTTCATAGAGTTACGTGCCTTCAGCCCCGATAAAACGAATGGAGGCAGGGAAGCGCCGCGCTTCGAGCTGCAAGGTCGCTGCCGCCAGAACGACCTGCGCCTGGCAGGGCAACCCACGTGTGACAGCCACAAGGCCCTCCCGCGGGGCGGAGGAGGGGCAGGCCCCGCGGCCGCACAACAAAGGGCGGCACTGGCCGCCAGCCGCCCTCCCTGAATGGGGCCTGCGGGCCCAAAAGCGGCCCTGGGCCGCCGCTAAGCGTAATGAGCGCCCGCGGCTGCTGTCGAACGCGGCGGGACTGCAGGTGGGACGCCTCCGCCGAGCCGAGCCACCAATCCCGCCGCCATCTTGCTGGGCAGCGCCCGCGCCTGATGCGGGCCAGGGCCGGCTGGTGTCGCAGGCTGGGCCGGGCCCCCGGCGTGAGAAGCCGAGATAAGAACAAAGCGTTGGGTGCTTGCCCTAGCTAGGCGCAGTTTAAAAGTGTTTACATCTTCGACAGCCCCCTGTACGAACTGATGCTACCATGGCGCTCAGCGCCTGCGTGAACCGTAGCAAACCTCCGGGGGGAATAAACCCAAGTTATTCGCCAGGTCTTTTATTCGTAGTTGCTGTATATTAATTTGCTCCGTGGCTGATAGTAAATTGGTCCTCCAGCATAGGCAACGGTGATCACGCCCGCTGCACCATGCCAGTGCTACAGCGGAGGGCAAGTGCGTGATTTTGCTGCTGGCAAGACCAGGCACGGCATTAAACCCATTGATTACAGGAGTACTGGCCCCTCCAGCCCATCCTGCCTTTGTATGGCTCGTTCTGATCGGTCATTATCAAGATTCTCAAAGATACTAACCGGCATTTCCAGTTCTGCACTGTTTGATAAATTAGATTTTCTTTAAAAAAATTATTTAAACCACATAGACTAATAAAAAGACTCTCTTTGAATCCTCCGTATCACTTCCTCGGGCCATCTACCTAATGGGGGGGGGTTGCGTTATCCACGGCAGCGGGAGGCAGCGCGCAGCCCTGACCCCGGCTCCCTCGGCTGGCTCCGAGCGCCTGCAACCCGAGCCGGATGGTGCGAATTCCTCCCGCCCGGCAGCCGAGCCCGGCGCCGTCGGGCTACCGCGTCCAGGTGCGTTCCCTCTGCGAAGAGAACCCCCAAACGGCACTGTAGCTCACCTGTCAATACCTGGCTGCCGGCCTGAATCCAGCTTCTTTAGTTAGCGTTAAAACCGGTTTATACTGCTGCATTAAACATACACACAACCAGCCCTCCTGCCTGTTTTGCCACTGGCATGGAAGAGCAGAATGGAATCATCTGCCTTTTACATCAGCCAACCAATTAGTCTACATTTATACATTTGTAACAGAGAACAGGATTTTAGATGTTTTGTTCACCGTGGTGGTAATGTTTTGATGTTGTTTATACTCACAGTGATGGTCTTGGATAAAAATAGGCATCAGAACAACAGCAACAAAATTTTGCAATGATTCCATTCGTGCATGTCTTAAGAGCATTATCCCAGAGTCCCTTCATTACCAAAGCAGTTCAAGACAACTTTTGTATTAGATGGAACCAGCCCTACTTGAATATTACCAACTGAACATACAATAAACATACAACATCTATACGAGAAAAAAAATCATAGCTTATTCTTTGCAAGATGAGAGGTCCAGCCACACCAACTGTAGCAGAGCCAACTGGCTAATCTTGTTGGCAAGCAGAAAAATTAAGACCCAGAATCTTTACTTTTGGCCCGTTATAGATATTACATAGATTTGTAATGCACTGACCCAGAAGGGGACTGACCGGCAAGTATCAAAACCACTGTTACAATTAGCATCCCTCTCTGCCATTCCTTTATGCAGCAGAATCCAAACTGACCTACATTGTTAAATGTATTTCCTGAAATAGGCATGGATACCGTAGAAGATGAAGATGAGTCTTGTAGGCAAATATTTACGAGATCTTGTATTAATTCACAATGAATACTTCATTTTGGTTTTTTTATTTAATATCTAGATTTTGCTAATTAAGTTTCTCAATGCTTGAATGTAGTTTTTTAAACAGTAACATTTTGATAGCAACATTGTCACCAGAGAGCTCTTTATAAAATTAGTCAAATTCATGGAAACTGCACATTCACAAATCTCAACATCTGCTTTAGACATGAAAATACTTTGTCTCATAAAGGTGTCAAAATTATTGTAATGTAATCAGTATTTTTCAACAAACCAATTTTTAAAGGAAACGAGCATCACTGTCTTTCATATAGCTTTATCATGTGCCCTTATTGATTGGTAATTTAATCCCATGCAGATTTAGGAAATAATTTTGTCAATCATCTTTAAAAAATTGGCAACAAGATGCTAGTGTGCCCAGAAGGACAATTTGCTAGCAAGACACACAAATTCAGATTAGCTTTGTTAAACTGTTGGAATTAATCAACAACAAAACCCCCCATACTAAACTTGCTACATGTTAATTTAAGCGAAGAAAGCCATAGATGGGTACACATTTTTATTCTCTTACATATCATCAGTAAATAATTTTCTGGCAAGTTAGTTCTCTTTTAGATCCAAAATGCCAGGAATTTCAAACCTGCCCATAAAACGGCAAAGCTACACTTAAACTAATGAAGACCCTGGTGAAAATGAACAAAGGAAGCCAGTAGAGTGTTTTCTGCCACATAAATAGAGGAGTCACATTTCTCGCGACATACATGGTGCAGCTGAATGTGCTGCAAGAAATTTAGATGAGCTTTCATATATTATAAGTTCATAAAAATAATTCTATTATATAATTAGCTTAGGGGGCACTTTAAAGACTGCAAAGCATTCACAATCATAGTAAAAACAAGTACACCAAACGACAGTTTATACTCACAACACCCCTCCAACATTTATTTAATCAAACTTTTCTGGTTTAAATATCTAAGCTCCCAAATGAAAAAGACTCTTGAGATAAACTGCATATAGCTGTTGAAACTTCTTGGTAACTGTTTCACTGGTGTCATCTCGCTTAACATTTCATCTTTTAGTAACATCTGGTCCCTGAAGTGTAGTTAAAATATACCATGCTACTTTAAAAATGCATGTTAAATGGAGGAGAAAACAGAAACGAAGTTAAAGTTTATCAGTTTTTAAGACTTTACAAAATAATTATATTCATCACCCTAACCCCAGAAATATTACAACAAAATCCAATGCCAATTGCCTCAGTACTTTTCAAGAGAATATAATATACTATAGGTGCATTTCATGACACCTATTGTGGTCAGTGCTGGTTTAGCTCCCTTGTAATGGCCATACCATAAATTAAGAATAAATACTAAATTACATATGCATAACCCACACACACATTATAACTATAAAATCATTGTATTGCTTTATATATAATTAAAAACCTGATTCCCGTATGAAAAATGTATTAATATGTAAGAGATCACAAAAATGTTAAACATTTATTATCAAATACTGAACACTAAAATAATCAATCTTTGGCAAAAGAACAGTGCTTCAACTGGAATTCAACTGATCCATTTTCAGTTATCACCATTTAAAGAAATTATCATCCAAGGAAGAAGTACTATCTGTGTGAAACAGATTCACAATACCCCCATAAGCATGGAAAAAGCTATCACTTTCCAATAAACTATCAATAATTGTCAGTAAAAAAGAAACTACTGCATTATAAAAATGAAATAATCTGCCATTTAGAAAAATGTGTAATTGCTTAATGAAAATAAATCAAGATTAATGTAAAAATTCTTTGCAGAAACTGAATCCACCAGTTACATTATTAAACATAAAAAGATTTTGTTGCTTAGAGCAGCCTGATTAATTTTGAAAAGTATTTGCTGTCATGCAAATACATTACATAGTCATTAAATGCAAAGACCTCATATAAAATGAAAAATGTTTTTATTTTTTTACAAAAGTCATTGCTAATTTCTACTGAAGACAATGTAGGCATAGATCAAATTTAAAGGAACCTTCTCAACCAGTTTTTGAATTTAAAAAGTTTTAAACATTTTAAATAATTTTTAAGTATCTGATCAAATTTTTGAATGTTTAGAACTTTTTCTGGTTTTTTGTTTTTTTTTTTTTTTTTGTTTGTTTGTTTCTTTTTTTTAGTTTCTTGAGGAAGAGAAGGTATTGTTAAGAGGAGAATCTGTCAGCCTACTTTCTTAGTGTAGATAATAGACTATAATCCAGGAGAATTAAGCACTCCTTAGTGCAAGATGAAGTATTTACTGCTGCATTAAGTGTTTGTAAAGGCATGAATTAACACAGTTAGATTAAGCAAAGATTTTATCTTCAGATATACACTTCTGCCTGATAATCTTGAATACGATTTTTATCTTGACAAGGCACCTTGAAAATCTTTTGCTCTTTCATCATCTACAGTTCAATCCCACAGTCCTCTCTTGTCACTAGTCCTTTAAAGTCAACAGTGACATGCACAGTTTCCTATAAAGAAACTCTCAGTTTCTGGTATTGTTTATTCATGCATCCATTTCACATCCAGATCAACTGCCTTACAAGTAATGTCTATCTTTAACAATTATCAGTAATTCCTGAAGCCAATTAAAAACACTTAAAAAAATTATTTTACTTTTATCTTTGTTTCTACGTTGCCATAGTTTCTAAACCAGAATTGCACACAATGAACAGGATGCCTTGCTGAATGCCCTGTTAGTTAAAATCAGCGTGCATGCTAAAGCCCCAGATCCTTCTACAGAAGGGTCTACCCTTACAGGACAGCTTCTACCCTGCATTTCTCATCCATTAACCAATTTTTGCAAAATATGCTACCTGAAAACATTAAACAGATGTGATTTTGATTCATATAAAACAGCTACTGCAAATGTGACATGCTTTCTTTAATTAACATACACACTATAATCCCCAAAACTAAACAATGAAGCAAACAAACATAGGAGGTTTGGCACAGCCAACTGAGAATTTAATCACTGTACTGGAGGACTATTAGGCACTATGGCAAAATGGAAACTTTCTGACTAACTATTTACAAATATTTGATGACCATATTATGCCTCCAAATCTGTAAACTGTCCATCCCCTCCTGCCTGGACAGAGAATTCAGCTACTTCCTCCTCACCATGAATCAGTGCTCTCTCTTGTATCTGGGTAGAATCTCTACATCCCTTACACTGGGGGCTGGGAACAAGATCCTGAGGGACTCTGCCAGGAGGATTCTCAACCTTCGCCTTGTGAACACAGATACACAATACTGCAGTTACAAAGTTTTTCAGAAGTTTTTCCAATACCTACCACATCCCACTACCCCCACCAGAAATCAAAGGACCTGCACACCTGGCCCCAACTGTCTCTGGGTTACTGAATAGCAGTTCAAGATCCCAAGGGGCTTTCACTGCAAGGGTGAACTTCCTCCCCTTTCAACAGAACCTGCCTGCACTATGGTGAGGGGTCTTGCTCACATTAGGAGCATTTTACATACTACTTCCACCACTCTCTCTTCCTGTGAGGGAAAGATTTGAGATTGAGCAATTTTTCAACACAGAGATGAAAAACCCCACAACATTATCAGCCCAAGAGAGCTTTGCATTGAAGCAGTCTGGCAGATTAGTGGTCAGGTGAATTTAGGTAAGACATTAAATATTCACAGTACCAAAAAAGCAGCATATGGTGAAAAGTATATACAAGTAATGTAAGTGCCAAATTCATGCATACACATTGTGTTAAGCTGTATAAATTTAAGTTAACTTTTAATTAAGCAGCACTAAACTTTACTACTCTAAGGTTTAGGCACTGCACAGGGAACAAATCAGATCACAATAAGACCCTCAAGTTTTGGAGGGCAAAAAGGACACGTACACTTACAAAACCAGAAGGATGTAAACTACATTCTTCCAGTAAAAGCATTCACATAAGAGACTGAAAATCCATTCTTAATGTTGAGTTTGTTGAACAAGTCTCACAGGTCAGTGAGACCCCTTCACATGAGAAGACTGAGCACAAGTTGTCCCATCAGGTCTGTAATATCCATAAGAAAACAAAAGAGATGTCATGGTTTCATTACATTATGGAGGAGCTTTTGTTGAAACAATTCTCAGATTTCCATTCACTTGATGTGCTATTGTTTTAGTATCTGGGGGAGAGGGTAGCAAACAGGTTTCTGAACAGTTTTTAATCTTATTCCACTTTAGTGTCAACAATGGCTAATTCTTGAAATGCGCAATCTACACAGAATCATAGAATAGTTAGGGTTGGAAAGAACCTTAAGATCACCTGGTTCCAACCCCCCAGCCACGGGCAAGGACACCTCACACTAAACCATGTCATCTAAGGCTCTGTCCAACTTGGCCTTGAACACCACCAGGGATGGAGCATTCACAACTTCTTTGGGCAACCTGTTCCGGTGCCTCACCACCCTCAGAGTAAAGAGCTTCTTCCTTATATCTAATCTACACTTCCTATGTTTTAGGACAGGTAATTAAACAGGGTAAGATAGCAATATATACCAGTTAATTACAGGGAGTAGGTGGGAGTCTAACCCAAAGTCTACAGAAGTAATTTTGGGTCTATTAGATACATTCCATAGTAAAACTTTTATATATGTTTCTATTTCAAATATAACAAGTCTAAGAATATTCAGAAATTACTACACATGGTCAGTAGAGGCTTTTTAAAACCCCGTATTTCCACTAAAATTGTATTATTACATATACTATTACTAGCTTGCAAAACCCAATTGTAAAATGAAATAAAACATTTTAAAAATAGCACAAGTACACTGTTAAGAGATTTTAAAGACACCTGTACTGTGACAAAATACAAGCTCATGCTTATTCTAGTCTGCTTGAAGTACACAATATACAATGAACGTAATAATGGCATTAGTGTTTTCTGACAGAGCATCGTAAAAATCTGTAGTAGTCATGGAATGTTACTTCGATTTTGAAGACAAATTCATACACTCAAAATATTGATTATATAGCTATTCACTCTGATTTTACTTGTTAAACAATTTTGCAGGTGAATATACTAACCCATGACGCTAACAAAACCAACCCAAATATTTCATCCTCCCTCCTTCCAAAAAATGTAATTCTACACTAGATTAGAACTTTGGAATAAAAAGTGTATGTGTGATTTTTCTTGTCTCCTGCACTGGTAATAGAACAAAGATATTCTACACACTGTCAGATAAACAACTTTTCAAATGTATTGATATATTTAATCTTCAAAGTTGTATGTCTGGAATAATGAAGGAGCTATACCTTTCAGATTATCAACTACTTTCACTAAGCTTTCACCTATCTGCTAAAAAAGATATATCTGAGTCATTCTGGAAGTACCCTGTAAATATACTTATTTTTGTTCTGAAGAAGAAACACATAATTGTGATGAAATGAAAAGTCATCACTTTGTTTTGTTCTAAGTGGTGCTGTATTAAAACTGCAATTCAATATATTTCAATGCCACAGCTTAATTGTAATCAATAAAACAAGAAAGATGAACGTATAAGATTGAACTGAAAGATTCCTATAACATTCCAAGGAAAACTAAAGACGCTTATACTTATCCCAAAATACCCATAAGTACCTTTTTTCTTGAAAAATCACTAACACTGTGGTCATCTCTATCCTCAGCTGAAGGTAACACCAGTATTGCTATTTCACACCAGAGACCAGTTTCATTCACATTTCTGCAAGGTCTCTTACCTCCTATACCTTCTCGCCCTGGCAGCTGCTTATTTCCATCTTTGGCTGCCCTTCCATGGTGCCAACACTGCCCACCCTTGATCTGTGGGGATTATGGGGTTTCTCCAGTATGAAAAATGGTAAAAATCAGATGCGAAAGCCAAAATTTCCCCAAGCTGAGTTTGCCATGCAGCTTCACAAGCAGTTCTGCTAACCCAACAGGGAGAGTGCTATAAAAGCTGTTGAAGCTTACTTAAGCAGCAGTACTGCTGCCAAAAGTAAAATCACAGCCATATAACTCCCACCAAGAAGAGTGGATGTAGGAGTTTCAACCTCCACCTGTTCACCACACTGCTACTGCAAAGCCAACTCAGCTGCTGGCACAGCAGCTGCTGACCTGCTGCATGCTACAGCTTTGCATGTTAGGAAAATATCAAAATCAGTGCCAGTTTTCCTTAATACAGTGGACTATAAAGCTTGTGGCAGTTTCCACAGCTGCTCTGCAAGCAGCTGAGCCATCTCTGGAGAGCGGATCTGGAATTCCCTGTAGCCATCCCCTATGGAGTTAACACACACACCCCCCACACCTCCATTTTAAGTCAGGACCAGCCAGAATAATCTGAGAAAAAGACTGGACACCAGTTTCTCCAACTAAATATGCTTGAGCAAGCAGAAGCACTTCCCTAACTTCCATGCAGAAGTGTTTACTGATATTCTGTTGATGAAAAAGCAATTTAAGGATTCACTGCCTTCACCAGTGATAGCCAGCAAGCAAAAGCTATTCCAGACCTTTCCTGAGTAACTGTTCCTCAGAAACAGCTAAGTGTCTTAATAACATAATATTTTTCTAACAGTCACAATAACTTTCAGCTGATTTAACAAAAGGGGGGAAAAGCACCCTTAAATATAGGAATGAAAAATGTAACCATATGTTCTTATTTGTTTGTATTTGTTTAAGAAATCAGAAATGGTCTTTACCCCTGGTTTCTAGGTTCCTAGGATCTTATTTAAATTATATGTCCACTTTTATACACTTCTGTAGAAATTGATGGGCCTAATTTTACTTCTGTTGATAATTAGTGGGGAAAGATGACAGGCCTTTACTGAGATGGGTTTTTAAGAAAGATGAATTACACAGTATTTACATGGGAGTCTATTTTGTAAAGTGTCTAAAACAAAACTCTGGTTGGCTCTAGATATACTTACTATCCTCAGTAAGGTAGTTGCAAACCAGGGCAAGCAACAATAACGTTTTTCCCCATTTGACAATTCATTTCCTTTCAGCTTTGGTTCATGTATCTGCTTTGATATCTCATGTTTGTGCCCCAGACAAAATATCCTCTTCCTTCCAGTATCCCAACCCCTGTGCACAACTTCCTCAGGCTCAGAGAAACGGAGGATAGCATGCTCTGGAAAGGGTGTACTTACTGCTCTGCCAAAGAGGAAAATCTCCCTTGAGACAAAGAAGTCCTAGTGCTGGCTTCTGTCTCTGGGCAGCTTGTAATTTTCGCTTGTCAACATTTAGTGTTCAAACTTCTTCAGCAAAATCTGATCTGATTCAGCACCATTTAGGTTTAATGGGACTTGCCATTCACTTAAATACTACGTAAGCATATTGATAAAAATGCACTCTAATGTTGGGTTTAGATGTAAATAGATGAAACCTGGAAAGTACTTCTACAGATGACAGCTCCATAACCTAAATAACAAATTACAAGTTACTTCACTGAACCACCTTAAACCATCAAGATCTCAGTGAAGTGTTTTGCTGTGTTCAGCATCCATAGGTAGGACTTGAAATGTAGAACCTGGCCTAATGAGTAGCCTAAATAAATAAATATAATTCCAAACAAGGCTGTATTGCTCTATACCACAAATTCATGGTCCCCATAATTTAAAAGTCAATTTCTTCTGTATGCTCCAGCACAGCTTGTGAGTGCCAAAGCTTGGCTCCAGATCTCTTAACAGTTACCCATTACAGATTCTACACGTGTTGAGGCAGCTGAGCAGACCTTGACGCCCACATCTTTAGTGTAGGTCTGATCTCTACTGGATCTCTGACATACTTGCTCACTGTAGACACAAATTTGCTCCCCATTTGCTTCCTTCCTCAGCTTCCCTCTCTAAATCCTGCTAGTCCTTTTTGGTTTGATTAGGACTGGGCTTGCCTGGTCCCCTGCAGAAGTCAGATGACAAGTTTGTAACAGCATACTCTGCATAAAGACTTCTGTACTTCAAATAGGTATTGCTATGTCATATTTAACAATAAGGAGGAAGATAATATTGATCCCAATTGCTTGCTCAAGAACTACCAGTTATCCTGACCAATTAAGTAGGTTTTTACAGGCTCCTAATAATGCAGAAATTGCAAATATGTGCTAGATGAATGAATACATCCTTGCAAAGCACAGGATCACATGTCACAACATGAGAAAGTCAGCACTGCGTATCATGCCATGTCCAACTTTATCCTAGAAAAAGTAGTTCAACTGTAGCTAAAGTACCAGGAACTTAAAGAACAGGTATCTGATTTCATCATCAAAAAGAATGGTTGGTCAAATTAAAGGAATACTTCAGATGCTGCTTAAATGCCTAATTTTCCATTTATTATTTGGTTTACAATCATAGCTGAAGACCCCCCTCCTTTTGTATAGGTACTTGCAACAAGAAGAGCAAAATTTATAACATAAAAAAAATATAGTGCAGTGCAGAAGAACTCAGTGAAATTAAAAAAGGCTCTTTTCCATTTTTATTAGATTTTGTAATAACAGTAACTTGCAGCAACAGTAAGAAAGATCAGATAAAAGTGAAAAATTTCAAACCAGCCATATTCCTTTTAATGAGGAAATAAAGTACACCAACTCCTGTGTGCTGCTCCTCCCTTCCTTCCTCTGCCCTCCTCATAAAACAGGATCCCAAAGAAGGACCAAATTTAAGGTCCCAGTTCAGAAATCCTGTATCAATCCCCTTAATATGCTAAGAATTTTGGACTACAAAGCCAGCTCACAAACAGACATCTCACTGAACAATTCATCTCGTTCTGAAAGACCACATTACTCAGAAACATTATACAGAATTATAACCCTTCATATTCACAAATATGTGTTTAATTGCATCTGTTTACATCCGGCACCCTACCTTTCGTAATCATGTTTAACACCTGGGATTCACACTACACAAAGGAAAACAGGCATGTTAGTCTAACTTAGTGCATACATATGTGTGCAAAAGAGAATGCACAGCATTTTTGCCTTACTGGCAGCACCCAAACCAATTGTGCATACCTAAGTTGTGTGTACAATTTTAAGCATGTAAATAATATTTTAATAAACTTCGCCCTTTTCTCTGATTTCATGAGCTGTTCTTAGCAATGAAGACCTTTCTTCATGCGCACCACAAAAGGTTTCACTTGTTCACCCCTCCAATCTGTTTTATCCTTTGACAGACCTTTTTCTAAAATTTAACAAGAGCTGTACACACATAACTATGCAGAATAAAAGCAAGCTATATTATTCATTCCATCATAACTTTTTATAAGTCCAAATGACAATACTGAGCCAAATTCAGTAAGGTGCACATTCCTTGGATTTAACACAGTTACAAAGGACTAACATTGCTACTCTTCATTTTTTTGTAAAAAACCCACAGTGGACTGGGTACATTGCTGCATTGGACATGGCTTGTCTTCAAAAAAACCTAAGTAGTTTTCAGGACTTGCAATTTTTATGACTGAATGACTCGAGCACTTGACTTAAAGATAAAAGAATAAAGCTAAAAAGGACAAAGTGTAGATGTTTGTAAGTGTACCCTATTTACATTGTACACACACAGATGCACATACGTAACAGTTTCTACCTTGATGCACTTAGCTCTTGGTACCTCATTACCAGAAGGGTAACAACAAACGACCTAAAGGCACTTCAGAAGATCAATCAAAATGATGAGTCCAGAAGAAAGGACTTAAAAGGTAAGAGTTAAAAACTCAAATACTGCAGCTGCTTCATGAGCAGAACTTTCATTGGGTGAAGGGAAAGAGAAGTCCAAACAAAAGCATTGTCCTCTAAAAATATATCAATTTATACAATTAGTGAAGCACTGACTTTAGAAAAACATGTCTGTAATCTGCACACAATGAAGGGGGAACTCCAAGAAGAAAGCAGAATTATTTATTGCAAACTTTAAAGTCTAGGTATAATGAGCTTAAACTATTACAGGAATTTTGACCCATAACAAAACCTCATAAACTGGGCATAACCTCACCGAGAAAATGTAAGATAAAGAAGTAAAAATATTGTTTCAGGGTTTAAACTAGCTTTGACAGGATTGGAACTAAATAAAAGTTTTTTTTCCCTCTGTTTAGACTGTCTGATTCTACAAAATTATACTAGTAGTTACAATCATTGCAGAATGAATGAATGGATGCAACACTATGTGCACACACTTAAATAGATTGTGAAGTGTTTTCAAAGCAGTTTTGAACCCCATTATTTTGTCTCATGTTGTTGATGAATAAATATCAAAAAGGCTTTTTCACATGCCTAAATTTTTCAAATTAATGAAACTAATAGTAATAGGGTCTAATCACTGTTTGGGCAACAAACTTTCCTGTACAGGGAGCACTGTTAAATAACATCCCCAATTTAAAGACATTTTTATGCTCTGGCTGCTACTGTTACCACTGATCAGGTAGTCAGCTAACAGAAAGCATTCTATGCAGTGATTTAAATTACCTGAAATGTACTCTGAAATATACTGCTTCTCTCCATTAAACAGAAAAGTACTGCTTTTGACAGATGGAAAGAAGATTCATGTCACCATGAAGTTTACATATATCCCGTATTTAATCAGAAAGAGAAAGGTGAGAAGCTTTCTTTCTTGTAAGAGCTATCCATTGCAGAATACTAATAACTCAGTGAGACATATTTCTGAGTAATATTTAGAATTACTCACAGTTCATGTACATTGAAACACGCTGGTTTTCACTGCATTTTACACTGTGGTATAGAGTCTGGTCTGAGAAACCTAATGATATTGATAAACTGTAGATTATTAAACTGCAAACAAACATGTCTAACATTTCCTTCTTGTTCCCTTCTTTAGGGTCACAACTAAATAGTGACTTCCAAATTTAATACATACTTTTTTTATTACTTGCTATGACTACTTTCCATTATGGAACAGCACATCTTGTCTAGTATTACTTAAATGTATCCCATTATCATGCAGTTCAACACTTCTCTCTTTCCACAGCTCTCAGGATATCTTTGTTTCCAAATGTGGTTTTTTATTAACATTGCTATGCTTCCAATGTTTGCCTTCTATTATTTCAGAAGCAAAAAGAATTACTTGTATTAACACAAAATTAGATTAAGAAAAAGGTTTGTTATCTGTAAATTTATAGAACTGTGAAGAGCAATTTCACAACTTAAGAAAGTACAAAGAAGGTAAGAAAGGGGGAAAAACTGGAGGAAGACTGCTCTTTCTTTGATAAGTATTTCATTCATTCAGTTCTGAGAAGAAAAAGCAGCAGCAAAGACAGGGTACCTCATATGCCAGTACAAAGCAGTGTAGGAATTCAGTAAGTTCACTATTGGTTTCTATACCTCGTACATAATTCCAAATGCAAGCAACTAATATTGACGCACAGTCCCTTAGGCACAGGGTACATGTAAGGCAGGAAGATCTGAAACCCGCTTCACCAGCACAAGGAACAAGGCAGCATGCCACAGCAGCAGCATTATTTCTAAATTTCAGTCACCTTTTTATTAACCCAATAAAAGCTGTATTATTTTAAAAAGCCTGATGAAAGTTACCACAACACAAGGCTCGGCCATCAAATGGAACACTGAAAGGGAATCACTATATAATCATGAAACATTCCCCCCTCCCCCATCATTGCAAACGTCATAGAAAATGGACAGCCATGTAAAAAGTTAAGATGTCTTTTTGCCTTCCTAACATGGCCCTAGCCAAACCCAAAATGGTCTCTTTACCTGATACTACTTTGATCACAGAGAAGATGGGTGAAATTCAACATAATGTTGTTGCAACTGGAGACTAAACAGAAGGACCAGGGAAGGTCTACACACGCTCCTGCTCCACAGACCACACTACAGACATTGGGAAAGATTCCCTGAACTTTATCATTTTGTATATATCTTGCATCTGAAACTCCTTTGCATGAAGGCATCCATACCAGCTTCCACATTCAAAATACAACACTGTTAATGTTGCTGTGCTTAAAAATATAACCAATCGCTACATACCCCTTCTGTCCCCAACAGCCTTACAGAAACACTGCTTTTGGTTTGATTCCTGAATCGTTACACTTTTTCTTTTTTCTTCTTTTTTCCTCTAGAAAGTAATATTTAAAAATCAACCAACCAAACCACATGCACACTTCAGTGTATCACCACAGAGAAGCTCTCAGATCTAAATTACTGCAAAATTACAACATAATTATGTCTTAATTTCACTAACTAATCTCAGATGAGCTTTTAACATGTAATTCGAGGCTTACAAGAAAAGCATTTAAAATTGTATTCAAACATTATCTGAATGAAACCCTACATTTATTTATCCTTTTCCGAGCTTAATTTTAATCAGTTTCCATGAAAAAGCGTATCTGCTCCTGATCAGGCTGGTGACAAATTATAAACTTAGTGAAAAAAAAATAAATTGTGTGGCCTTTGAAACAAAAAGCACAGGAGAAGCTTCTAACCAAGGAGGAAAATACGAAGAAATAACATTATCCCTTTGCACAAACCTCCAGCCACAGAGACTAAACACAAGCTAACAACCTTATTTACTCAAATTGCCCGCTGCCAACAAAACCCCTACCTAAGGCAATTTTTTAATTACAGATGTACCTAAACACCTAGGAAAAACAGGTTACATCTCTGCACATGAAACTGGAGTCCCACTGAGCTCAACCAAATGTGGCAGGCTGAGATGGAAGACAAAAATCGGTCTTACTTGGTGCACAAAGACATCAACTGGAGACTCCAAGGGGCTTCCCTCTCGGTTGCTCATGGAGATGAACCCAAATCCCATTCTCACATTGAACCATTTGCAATGGCCGGTTCCGTGCAAAACCTGGGATTCCTCCTCTTCTTCCTGCTCCGGCAACTTCCCGGGCTCGTCTCCACCTTTACTCGCCCCTGCTGAGGAAGAGGGGGAAAGGCGCGGGGTAGGAGAGATGGGGAGGGGAGGGGGAAGGAGAGAGGCAAGTGAGAAGTGGGGAGAAAAACAAGGACGGGGGGGACAAGATGCAAAGCAAAGAGTTAAATTCTGGTAACATGCTTTTGCCACTGTATGAAGGAGTTACTGGAGAAGCAGCGGGGGCAAAAGAGCGAACAAAACAAAATCAAAAAAGCGAAAATAGTTCCTTTTTTCCTAGATCCTAAAATAAACAACCTTCTCCTCAAAATACTTTCAAAAAAATATATTTAAAAAAGAAAAAAAAATCACGGGAGGCTACAGAGAGGACACACTGCATACGAAGGCTCTCCCTCTCTCTTTGCCCAAAGCAGCCCACGTTTCTGTACATACGTGAATTTTTCCATTTAACTCCATCTTTCAGTCACATAACAGCACGGAACGCGATACTTTACTTGAATATTGCTGGTTTAAGACCGATCCCATTTCTCAACAGAAATTCTCAGCCCAATTAATCTCTCCTCGTAAGGCGCAGGACCGGGTGGGCGAGGGGGGAGGCCGGCCGAGGAGGGGCGGAGGAGACAGAATAAGCAAAATTGGGTAGATTGCACAACTGGTTATTGCACATGCAGCGCCGAAACCACTATTTTCCAACGTGGATCCATCCCTCCTTGGAATAAACTTTCGATTAAACTTGGGACAGGTGTACGGCCGTTTTCTCATCCCACCACTGCAACTGTGCTTAATCAAACAGGAACAATTCAAACAATAGCCCCCTGAAAGCTTTTCAAGTTGTGAATCGGTGTGGGCGGTACGGAACAGTTTCTGAGCGGGGTAACAATGGAGCTGGAGAAAGCCCCCTTGCGCGAGCTGCTAAAAAAGGGTAATGCAGAGTTGGGTTAAAAGGCGGGGGGGGGGGGTGAGGGGGGGGAAGAGGAGGGAAGGAAGAAGGAGAGAGAGAGAGCGAAAATCATAGTAAAACAATAGAAAAAGAAAATTAACCTTCGGCCATGTTGCCCCACGGGCCCTCTGCTCCAAACTCGTGAGATGAAAACTTTCCCTGTGGATCGAAGTGATCTTCTGCATTAATCTAACATCCTGATTTTGAACGATCGCAAATTTAGCTCGCATGGTCTAATGTGCTTTCCCTCTTTTGATTTTTCCCCTTCTCTCTCGCTCCGTTTCTGGCCCCCTGCGCACACGTGACTCGCTCAATTACATGCTTTCTTGCTACTAATTTCGCATCGGGTCCTTAAGGGGTTGGCAGGAGGCAGGAGCAGCCAATCGCCATTTCAACGAGGCTGACACGCCGAAATAATTTATGAATGAACAAGAAACTTCCAACGCGCCTTTTCCTCCCCCCCCCCCCTTTTTTTCCCCCTTTTCGATAGCTAATCTCCACGCGTCCGTACGGGAAACCGAGATGACGTATGACCGTGGGGTTTCTGCTCTCCCGTGAGCGCACAAATATGTAGGAAGCGCTCAGAGAACAGCGCACACCCGCAGGGGCGGGCGGGCAGGGGGATTGGGGTG